>JAEBUS010000066.1:16246-84752 GCA_023014475.1 Amanita pallidorosea
TCATTCAAAAGAAAGAGATAGAATTATGATTCATTCCAGGATCTGAAAATCCTGCTAATATTCTGACTAAAAATCTTGGTTGAATATTATTTGAAAAATTCACACCAATGTTAGGTTTATCAGAATCATTAAATTGATTACTGATGGCCCTGGAGTAGGGCCTTAAACTGCTTCATTTTACTGCGATAAGAGACCAGCCTATCACTGTAGAGATTACTCCAGCTGATTAAAGAATGTCGAACAACTTTATCATTATGGGCAAAAATAGGAAACCCCGCAATAAAAAACAACAACCTATTCTGACAATTGGAGGACACTCCAATGTCAGACACAAATGCGAGCGATCGTCTCACTGCCACTTTGAGGAACCCCGCCTCCACCACCTAAAAAACCCCAGCCACGAATCACATACACTCCGGCTGTTGCCATTGGATGGACCAAGCCCTTCAAGGACGAGATCCTTGGAAATTTCCTCCTAAAGCTTTTTGGGCTTGGCAATTAAAGGAAAGATGGAGACGTGAGGGAATCTCTGGCCACATTTCTTTTGAAGATTTTTGAAAGAATATACACACCTCTTCTTGCAGGCCTGTGAGAAGATCAGTACATGAATGTACAGATTATGGGGGGGTGTTGAACGATCTTCACCCCAAATACCCCTAAGTATAGCCTTCAACATGGCTATCACCGGTTTGACCCTTAGAGGGTATTTCTATTTCTTTTATTTCTTTTATATTAGATTACAAGTCTTCTACACAAATATGTACATACACTAAAAGTGTATATAAGACCAGTAGATATCCAATATATGTTCAGTTGCTCTTTCCTGCTTTACAGCATGTGAGTATCTCCACTCTATGAAGTGCAAGACCTGGAGAGGTCTCTGGTCACTGTCTCTGACAGTGATACAATACTCTTGTCATCACGGACGTATGACTCTATGTCTGACGGACATATGAGCTCATCATTCATGACAGTGACGACCACTGAGACAAACTATGTCTAACGGACATATGATTGCTGCTCAACACTTATATATGTTTCAGAAACCCTAACCTAAGTACAGTGTAATCTACCTATTACATATATCAGTCCCTAAAACGAGTCATTCTGAGTCTTCTTCTATTTATATTCCTTCTATGATATTCCATATGATATCATTTCCTTCTATATGACGTTGTATGAGTCATTATAAGTCATAAACATGAGTCATTATGACTAATCATGAGTCATAACTGTGAGTCATAATTGTGAGTCATAAGTCACATGACTAATATTATGTAAGCTATTTATGATTAAATATGAAACACTTAATTAATAGTTATTCAATCTTATCTAATTAGATAAAATATAGATTAGATATAGATAAGATAAATATTCATTACATTAGTTATTGTAATGAATGTAACTAATCTAATGTAACTATTATAATAACTGTCAGAGTTTCAACACTCCCCCTTGTTGAATATTTTATCAATTATGTATACCACATAACTCAAGCATTTTATTATGCTTATTCAACATAAGGTTCTTGGTTAAGATATCAGCTGCTTGATCTTCAGTTTTTATATAATAGAGATCAACTAAGTCTTCTTTCATGCATTGTCTGATATAATGATATCTTACATCCATGTGTTTTGTTCTTTGTTCTTGAGCTGGATTAGAAGCCATGTAGATAGCTGCTTGATTATCCATTATTAAAGGAATGGATTGTATATCATATCCAAGTTCATTGAACAAATTCTTTAACCATGATATCTGTCTGCATGCATCTGATGCAGCCATGTATTCAGCCTCTGTTGAAGATAATGCTATTGTTTTTTGTTTAGCTGATTTCCAGTATAACTGGTGCTCCTGCTAATTTTACAACCATACCAGTTGTTGACTTCCTATCAATTGGATTTGAAGCCCAATCAGCATCAGCATATACAATTAAACCATAAGCATCACAACCATCATATTTTATACAATAATCTAATGTGCTTCCAACATATTTGATTATGTGTAATGCTTTATTAATGTGATCCATTGTAGGATTGCTCACAAATTGTGACATTAATATCGTAGCATAAACGATATCTAATCTAGTACACATTGCTAGAAATAATAATGATCCTATCAGCTGTTGATAGTATGTGATCATTTCAGGTGTAGCGTTGCCTTCTATTTGTTTATTTGGTACATAACCAGCTGGTAAAGGAGTATTAACTGGTTTTGCATTTATTAAACCAAATCTTTCAACAATCTTTTTGGCATATTTGGCTTGATCAATTGTGACAGTACGTTTACTTTTGTCTATCACAATATTCATTCCTAGATATTCACTTAGATCTTTTAAGTCTCTACTTTCCCATTTATTCATAAATTTCTTTTTAAAGTCATCAACAGTCTTTTCATTATTGCCCATGAATATTATGTCATCAACATATAAGATGATAACAACAATATCTTTGTTGTTTCTGTAGACATATATTCCTGTATCGGCATATAATCTTCTAAACCCTAGTTTAGTTATACTGTTATGTGCTTGTATATTCCAAGCTAAAGATGCTTGTTTCAAACCATATAAAGCTTTTCTCAGCTTATATACTTTATCAGTATCTTTGGTTTTGAAACCTTCCAGTTGTTCCATATATATCTCCTCTTCTAATTGGCTGTATAGAAAAGCAGTTTTAACATCTAGTGCTTTGAGTACCCAACCCTCTAAAGCTGCTAATGCTAGTAAGATTCTGACAGTCTCGAATCTTGAAACCGGGCTAAATGTGGCTCCAAAGTCTATTCCTGGTACTTGTGAAAAGCCTTGAGCAACCAATCGTGCTTTATATCTATTATCCAATTGCTTTATGGTGTAAACCCATCTACATCCAATAGGTTCCTGTCTTTAGGTCTGTTTACTAATTCCCAAACATTTCTACTCTGTATAGATTTAATTTCTTCTTCCATAGCAGTTACCCATTTTGAATATGATTGAGGATCCTTATCTTTAATCTTGATAAGGTCTTTATATACAACAGGTATTCCTTTTCTTCTGTTTTCTTGATCATTGAGTTTTGATGCTGCTTTTGATAAGAGAAATTTATCTCTTTTTGCTTGTACTTTCTTTAGCCAAGCTTTATCAAATTCTAAATCATTAGATTCTGAAAACAATTTTGCATCCATAGTAACCGTTTTATCTAGATCAATATCTGGTATAGAAGGTTTCTTTATTATCTCAGGTAATAAAATTTTCTTTTCAAATCTAGGCATTGGAGTTAAATCTGATTTAACATCTGATTTATTTGTTTCTACAGAAGTTATTTTCTTAGTATTCTTTTTAGGAATAGGTCTAAGATCTTCTACAGTTAATTCTGTCATATTAGAATCTGACATTCTAATGTTTGGATGTTTTTTCTTTCCATACAAGTTTTCAGTAACTTTTTGAACTTGTTTGTCTATTTTATCATTTAGTTCTTTATCATTCTTAATTCTGTTTTGAATGACATCATTCCATTTCTTAAAGTTAAATTCAGCTTCAATTTTAGCTGGATGTTTATCTCCATAAACATTATCTTTAATAACTTTAACTTTTGGAATCCTAGATGATTTTTGTGTTCCAAACTTTTGTTGTATGACAGCTCTTTCCTGTTCTCTAAATCCAAATGGATTTTGAGCTTGTTCATCTGGATTAATAGACTGTTCTAGTATTGTAGATCTAGAAACTGGTTTATCATTACCAAGATTTCTTTTAACTTCTCGAAGATCTAACTTCTTTCCAACACGTTTAATTCCTTTAAATAAATCTATATTCTTTCTATAGTTTATGTCAAGATTTGACTTAGGAAGTTGAAAAGGTGTTTCAATTAATGATTTACTTTTATTAAGAGTATTCCTGGATTTATTCAGATTTTCAATCTGAGTCTCAAATTCTCTTATCTTAGCTAATTTTTTATCATCTCTTTGTGATTTCTTATTTGTAGATGATTTCTTTAATGAAGGAGTATCAATAGCTTTTTGTTTTTCTTTATCAGTTGTTTTTCTTTATCAGTAAAATATTTAAAAGAATCATTAATTTCTTTCATTTTTTCGAAGTTATCATTAATTCTTTTGAATACTTGACTACTTCTAAAATCTTTTGTTTCAGGATCTTTTATTTCTTCATCAAGATCACTTTTACTTTTATACATATCAGATATATTCAAATCTGATTCTGAATGTGAATCCTTCTTTGATCTATATGAATTACTTTTAGATATATTTGAATCATAATCACTTTCATCTGCTGAATATGATTTTGTGCTATGATATGAAGAATTACTGTCATGTAGATGATTGTCTAATTCCTTATTAGACTTATGATCATCTGAATCCAACGAATCATCATCATCTAAATTATTTGAATCATGAAATGATTTCCTTTTATCATTGATTGTAGTGTCATGATTATAATAATTCTTGTTTGATGGAATTGTTTTAAGATCTAAAGATGTGGGTATATCTTTATGAATAAGTTTATTTTTTGTTAATCTGGGAAATATGTTTTCATCAAATATGGCATGTGTAGCAATGACTATAGTATTTTTATCATTCATGAACTTATATGATTTGCTTTCATATCCAATGAATATCATTGGTTCAGCTCTTGGTGATAATTTATTCTTTCTTCTTTCTTTTACTATATAGACATATTGTTACGAGGTCGCTAGACCAGGTCGCACAACCAGCGAGGGACAAGAGAAAGAAAAAAAGAAACTCTGTTGTACTGTCTAGGACAGTGACAATCAAGAGCCTAGAGCTCTTGACGCAAACTACAGGACTATATACCCTGTGCCTCATGCCGTCACATGACCGACATGCCTCCGCCTCACTCCTGACCCGCGGGACGCTTACCTAATACCGATAAGATAAAAGATAAGATCAACGATAAGATCTTAGATAAGATCGAACCGTGACATTACCCCCCCTCTAAAGGTTCGCGTCCTCGAGAACCTTTGCTGGTCCTTCCTCTTCATCCGCTCCGCCTTTCTCTTCATAGACCTGTAACCGGTCTCTCTTCCAATTTCTCCAGTTCCTCTCGAGCTTTTCTCGGTACTCCTGGTCGAACCTGCCGTCTTCCCATCCAAATAACCTTTTGGATTGTGTCGTTTGCGTCAGATTTTCGTACCGTCGAAAAGCTCCTTGAGGTAATCGCCTAGGAGCCGGTGCATTCGGCTTCTTGCGATGGAAGTCCTTGACCAAGTCTTGCGCGTTCGCAAGATTTCCCGTCGCTTCCCAAGTCGATTCCTCCACTGGATATCCCTTCCACTTGACTAAGTACTGGAGTCCTCGCCCTCTGTATCGGCTGTCCAGTACTTCCTCCACCTCATACTCTTCACCCTTCATCTTCGACTCCTTCATCCTTTCCGTCTCTCTTCCAACTCTCGATCCTTCCGCTTCTGTTCTGGGAAAGCGGGTTCCACGTACGGCTTCAACAATGCTTCATTGAAGACATTGTATACCTTCCACGACGTTGGCAATTCGATCCTGTACGCTGCCGACCCAATCCGTTCGAGTATTTTGTACGGTCCGTAAAATTTATTATCCAACTTCTTGGACGCTCGTACATGAGGCAGGTGTTCCGAATTGACGTACACCTTGTCGCCTATGTTATACTCTCGGGATGGTCGTTTACCTTTATCGTATTGTTTGGCCATCCGTGTCGCCGTCTTCTCCAGATTATCCGTGGCCTTGTCACAGGCCTCCTTCACATCCGCCACAAAATCTTCCACTGCCTTCACCGGTGTCGTCTTGACCGGGTCGAACCACTTCCGAGGGTGTTTCCCATAGTTCAGGTAAAACGGCGAGTATCCCGTTGACGAGTTTTCCCTGTCATTGTGCAAACTGGGCTAGAGCTAAGTGCTCGCTCCAGTCATCCTGTTTGTCGTTTGTGTACATTGCCAGGAATTCCCGTACTTCTTGATTTACTCGCTCCGTCTGTCCATCTGTCTGGGATGATACGCCGTGGATGGATTGGCCTCAATGCCCAACAGCTTGTACAGTTCCCTCATGAACTGGGAAACAAATTGACTTCCCCTGTCGCTGATGACCGATTCGGTAGTCCGTGTTCTCTGAACACATTATCCCTGAATAGTCGCTACTCCAATGACGTGATAGTGGCTTTGTTGGTAAAAGAATGCTTTCTTCGAAAAGCGATCCACTACCACCATGATCATGTCAAGCCTTTCGACTCGGGAACGGTCCCATAAGATCACCGAAATCTCTTGCCAGGGTTGCGCTGGAACATTCAATGGTTTCAGCGGTGCCGCTCTCTTCGTTCTGTCTGGCTTGACGTCTGACACGTCCTACACCCTTTACGTACATTTGACGTCATGAGCCAACCTGGCCACCAATAATTTCGAGTGATGACCTCAACGGTTTTGTCCACTCCGTAATGTCCCCATTGGTGTGTGCTCATGATCGTCTCCCGGATCCGGCTATTGACTGGCACATAAATTCGATTTTCCATGTGACCAGTCCGTTCTCTTCCTTCCACTCTCCGCTATCGCTCTTCAAGCCCTCTAGGACTTGTCGTTCCCACTGCCTCTTGTTGATCTTTGCAATGTCCTTTTCCACCTCTGAAATTCTGTCATCGTCGTGGATTCGGACAAAAAGATCTTCTTTGAGAAGAATGACTCCTTCGTTGTCAATCTCCTCCCCCTTATGGTCTGTCCTCCGTGACAGTAGATCCGCTTTGGAGTTGGATTTTCCTGACCGGTGTTTAATAGTGAAATTAAACTCCTGTAAATCCAAAATCCATCGCGCTTGACGCCGGTTAATATTCTGCGGCTTCCTGAAGTACGTGAGGTTTTGATGATCCGTTAAAACCTCCACTGGAACCTTTGTGCCTTTAAGATAATGTGACCATTCGTAAAAGGCATGCATACTGCCAACATTTCCTTGTCGTAAATTTCGTAATTCCTTTCCGCAGGATTTAACGACCTTGAAATGAAGGCCACAGGTCTCCAAGTTCCATCCGTCTGCTGTTGAGACAGGATACCGCCAATTGCGAATTCCGACGCATCTACTTCCACACGGAATTGACCCTCATCTGCTGGTATTGCCAATACCACCTCTTCGGCCACACGGGTCTTCAACCCATCAAACGCCTTTTGTTGAGCTTCAGTCCATTCCCACTCTTCTTTGCCCGTCAGCTTGGTTAATGGTTTTGCTACCGAAGCAAACCCCCGTACAAAGCGTCGGTAAAAGTTCACAAAACCAAGAAACTGTTGAACATGTTTCTTGCATTTTGGAACCGGCCAGTCCACAATGGCCTTCACTTTCGCTTTATCCATGCTGATTGAATCATGGGATATAATGAGACCCAAAAACTCAATAGTTGGTTTATCGAACCAACACTTCTCCGGTTTTAGCGACAACTTGTGATTTTCGAGTTTCGCTAAAATCCTGTTGACATGTGCCGTGTGACTTTTTGATCTGCTGAGAAGACAGATGTCGTCCATGTAAATGACGACCCATCCTTCTGCAATTTCTTCCCTGAAGAGATCATTCATCATCGTCTGAAAAGTCGCCGGTGAATTGTCAACCCAAAAAACATAACTAGGGGCTCAAAGAGTCCCCGATTGGTCCGGAAGCTGCCTTCCACTCGTCCCTCCTTTATCCGAATGTTGTTGTATCCCCATCGAATGTCCATTTTTGAAAAGACTTTCGCGTGCGACAACTTATCAATTAACTCGGATATCAGGGTAATGGATACCGATTCTTGATGGTCATCTCGTTCAACTTTCGGTAATCCTGCACTGGTCGTAGTGCGCCCCTTCTTCACAAAGAAGAACGGAGATGCCATGGGTGACTTGCTCGAGCGAATCCTTCCGTGTCCAAATTCTCCTTGAGAAACTCCTCGAGTTTCCCCTGCTCTTCCTACTCAATGGATATATCTTGCAATCCAACGGCTTCGATCCTGGAATAAGTTCGATAGCGTGATCCCAGGGCCTTCGAGGTGGTAACTCATCGAAGGTCTGCTTTTCGAACACCTTCCGGTGACTTAAGTAGTGTTTCGGAACTACTTCATCAAGGGTCCTTTTGACCTGTTCCGACGCAATTTTCGTTGCCGTGGATTCGTAAGCTCTGATCCACTCTTTATCCACATCTTCGCGCATCACTGCTATCAGTCGATCTCCCTCCTCAAGATGCACGCCGCGCTCGCTCTCCTCGTCCTCGTCCTCTGTTTCTTCGGGTTCTTCGGAGTGCGTATCTGGTTGGCATACACCGGACACCGGTTGAAGAGAAGTGAGTTCTTTTGCCAATTCACTTCCGGATTGTGGTACTTCAACCAGTCGTGTCCTAAAAACACATCCGTTTTCCCTAGTGAAGAAACACCGAACTCCCACGTTTCTGTGTGAGTTCCTATCTTCAATTTTAGCTGTACCATCTCGGACAGCTTTCCGTCCACATTCTCTGATCCGTCCGCATTGTATACAGGAATCGGGTGGGCGAGTTTTGCGTGTTGAGATTGTTCCTCTTCACGAAGTCCCGGTTCACGCACGAGCCCGTGCACCCCGAATCCAACAGGGCCGTTACCGACATCCGTTTCCCGGTCATAACTTCCGTGACCAACACCGGTATGTTCAGTTGTCGTTTTCCTGTTCCCACTACGTATTTCTTATGATACTTCAAGTTATGCAAGTACCACATTGCGCTTTCTTCCGTCTCCTGATTCAAGTCGTGGACCATCTCCTTCGTCACTTCCTCCTGTCGCGATTCGTGACTCCACGTCCTTAGAGATTCCAGGGCTTGGAGTATGGGTCGTTCCCATATCCGCCTCACCATCCATGGGTCTGCCAGGGCTTCAAGCGAGATCCTACCGCTCGGATAGGTTCGCTTCTGATTCTTGATTCCTTAGACTTCATCTCATATTCAATACAATTCAACTCAATTGAATTCTGTATATTATTACATGAATTAGAAATGTTGTCCGTGCTCGTTCGGTCGGAACCTTTGCCGTTCGAGCTCCTCAAAAACCCTTCTCTTTTGCCCATTCGGCAATCGCCTTCGCGTCCTCGTCTGTCATATCCTCATTGAGGAAATCTTTCCACCCCATCTCTCTAATCCGCGCCTTCCCTTTCCATTTTCTGGGCTCCTTGCAGTCCCTACTGAAGTGCCCTTCCTTGCCACAGTTGTAGCAAGTCAGTACTCTCTTCTTCCTATCCACGTCCATGGCGTTCGGATCCGGCCTTTGCACGTGGACGCTGCAGCTGGGGGTGGTCCCCTAGTCGCTCCGTTGAAACGGTTCGCAGGCGTTGGTGCTGCCCTGTGTTGGGCTCCTTGCGGTGCAGTATACTGCGTGCGCATTGTCGGTTGTGTTGCGTTTCCGTAGAACGCCCTTGCGTCTCTCCATGCCTTGTTCAACTCCATTGCCTTGGAGTACCACCGCTCTAAATCTCCTGTAACACCTCCATCTCCCGGTGCTCCATTCTCCACTATCTTCAAACCCAACTGCGGGTTGAGACCTCGGCGGAACTGCGCTACCAGCGCAATCTCGTTGTACCCCGTGAGGGTGGCTAGACCTCGGAAGTCTATGATGTAGTCTTCCGCGTGACGTTTCCCCTGCAACAGGTTTTGAATCTTCCTTATCGCGTCGTCTCTAGTTTCCGTTGTGAGGAAGAACGTCTTCATCTGGTCTTCGAAGTCTTGCCAGTCTCGAAACGGCCGCCTGTTGATCATTGGCTCCTGAATCCATGGAGCCGTTTGGTGAACTGCCGTTCCTCCGTCTATAAGGTTTGCTATGCCCGTTACTTCCTGAGCATAAGTGGTCTCCGTCCGGTACGTCCCTGCCAGTCGTCTGGCATCTCTTTCTCCTAAATACTCCAACACCTGTTGGAGTTTTATTCCTGCCCAATTTCCTGCTCTATTCGCCTGTCCTCCTCTGATCCTCTGTAGGGCCGTTATCACCATAACGTCCAGCGAGTCCATCTGTGTTAGCCGGAAGTAGGCTAACATCTGCCTTAACCAATTGGCTACTTGGTCTGGTTGACCTTCATAGTAGGCCGGCAGTTCCTGCCTGGGCTGCGGCATCCTGGGTGGTCTAGGACCCCTTATTGTTTCCAGGATGGTATTGGTAGACTTGGCCAAGTTGGTCGCTGTCTGCCTCTGCGTTGTCGCTGATGCTGCCTCCCAAGCCGTATTTGTCGCCTCCTGTCCAAAGATCGGCAGATAGGACGTGATAAAGGCAATGATTGCCGCTATCAATGCCTCCGTGATGTTGAACCCTACAGAGAAGTGGCGTTGGGCTCCACTTCCTTTCTCTTCTAGCAACCTTGTGCCTAACAAGCCCGTCGCACTCGGCGTGACGTGGTACTTCCATGTTATGAAACTGAAGACCACTTGAACCCTCATCTCCAGGTTTCTGAGTTCCGGCTCGTAGTTGGCAATCGTCATCCATGACGGGTTTTGCGGCCACGCAAAAGCGTTCCAGTACTCTGGCTTGAATAGCCATAAGTAACACAGACCCGCTGTCTCGGGTCCATAGCCGTTGTATCCCGCCGGTGGTAACGATTGCCGGGTCGCTCTTTCCACACGATGCCTCCACGCATCCACATCTATCCTCGTGACTGGTATCAAAGTCCTCTGGGTGCTCAACTCCTCGAAGAACCAGTCGCCCAGTACTCTTCCATAACGGTCGACCGTCATCCGCCTTGTGACGCGTCTCGTAACCGTCACCAAGTCCCTGGGATAAACCACCTCATCGGCGCGCTCTGCGCCGACCTTGAAATTCTTGATCCCGTACTTCCACGTGATGAGTTCGTCAATTTGCTCCCAGTTGTAAATCTTAAATTCCCAATTGGGTCGCTTCTCCATGTCCCAATAAGTGACCACATGGTAGATCGTATCGGGATCGCTGTCATCCCCATCTAAGCCAAAAATGGCATTCTCCTTTCGGAGTTCCGGTTCCCAGTCGGCGATCTGCTTGATCGTCGGATATGCCGGCCAGTCGTACTTGTCGTAGTACTCCTTTTTGAAGAGGTACATGTAACAGTACCCCTTGCGCTCCCACGGCTCGACTCGTGCAACCATCCGACTGTACGGTTTGGTTCGCCTAGGTGGCGCCGGCTTCTTTACTGGTCCCGGTAACCCCGGTCTTACTGCGCTCCTCCACTTGCGCGTTCTAATTCGCTGTTCTCCCAGCGACTCTTCACCGCATTCTTTCAGGAACTTCGTCATGCTCAGCACGTTGAAGTCGTCCATGACTCCCTTGGATATGTGATCCTTAGGAGTATCGTTTATGGCCATACGCTCCGGTTTTTCCCTTATTGATGGGTAATAGTTTTGAACGCGCATGTAATGCGCCGCATTCTTTATATTTCCATTGAGCGCATGTTGCAGACGATTTCTTGCCTGCTGAGACAAGCTCCAGTGCTTGGCCACCAATGCCAAGTCTCGCGGTGTGCCATCAAAGGCTTGTCGAACATAGCTGGCCAGGACCTGCAGGTCCAGTTCCACTTCCAATACTAGACTTTGGCCATCGCCAAAGCCTTCGCCGCCAACCTTGACTAGGTTGACAAATGCTCCTTGAGACCATTTCGACTTCTGGTCCCTGATCGCTTTGTTGCTCTCTGCAACGTAGATCCTGTTGAACAAGGAGTCCTGTTCGAACTTTATTTGTACACCTTTCATTGACTCGAACTTGTTGATCATCTCGTCGTACTTGGCGTACACCTGCTCGTAGACGGCTACTCCTGCCCTTCTTTGTTTGTTCCACGACGCCTTTGGGATAAAGCGTCCAACCAGCTCGTCCGCGCTGAACTTCCACTCGGGGACCTTGGTTACCCAGTCTTGGTTGACTGGTTTCACTTTGGCCCGTGTCGCGCGCTCCTTTTCCGCTCGTTGCGCCTGCTGCGCCCTTTCTCTAGCAACGCGTTGCTTCAACAAGGCCTCCCAGGCCAAGTCCTGCTCCTCTTGAGCAAGTCGTTCCGCCTCTTCTCGACGACGGTTCTCCTGATCGAGAAGGCGACCAGCCTCCTCTTCTCTCTGAATGTGCATTCGCGCCTGGTGGATAATCCATCGCAGCACATGACTGTTATGCTGCACGGGTACTGGCTGCCTCGTTAGCCAGCGCTTCCGGTTGTACTGGAAATTCTTCCAGCGCCTGTATTCGGGCTCGGCCCGACGTGTCTCAATGAGACCCTGCAATAAAAACTCCGTCTTGCCGAGGTCCCACACCGACCCCGCGCAAGGAGTGTTCCAGTTCTTCCGCTGAGACAGGCTACGCCCGGTGTCACCAGTGGGGTATCCTCCTGTTCTCGGGGTCCACCGACGTCCCCCCGCAGAACTCTTCGATTGCATTCCATCACATGACACGTGGAGGTGGTGCCCGGGTTTTCGCTCGGATGTCCTCGTGCTCAGGGTTTTACCCCCGATACGTAATTGGTGTTCCGAGACTGTGCATCCTTGATACACGGCACCCCCACGCGTTTTCTTCGGGTGTTTTCCCACCCTCTTCCGCTGAACGGTCTGCCAAGCCCCCTGACACACTATCCCAGGGCAACTCGACACTCGCGACCCGCTCAGTTGGGTCGCCTCAGAGTCCTGTGAAATAACTGCAGACTTACTAGTGTCACTCGACACCAGCACTGTCCCTCTCTTGATGAGCGTCACTGTCATTGTGACCACTCCACTCGTCGTAGTTGTAGTTGTAGAAAAGATGTTGTTCGACGTTGGTACAAACGTCGTACGAAGTGATCTTGCAGGCTCTTGATTATGTTACGAGGTCGCTAGACCAGGTCGCACAACCAGCGAGGGACAAGAGAAAGAAAAAGACGAAACTCTGTTGTACTGTCTAGGACAGTGACAATCAAGAGCCTAGAGCTCTTGATGCAAACTACAGGACTATATACCCTGTGCCTCATGCCGTCACATGACCGACATGCCTCCGCCTCACTCCTGACCCGCGGGACGCTTACCTAATACCGATAAGATAAAAGATAAGATCAACGATAAGATCTTAGATAAGATCGAACCGTGACAGTTTGTCAAACCAACACTTCTCCGGTTTTAACGATAACTTGTGATTCTCAAGTTTCACCAAAATCCTATTGACGTGCACCGTGTGGCTTTTCTGATCTGCTGAGAGACCAGGATATCATCCATGTAGATGACGACCCATCCTTCCGCGATTTCTTCCCTGAACAGATCATTCATCATTGTCTGAAAAGTTGCCAGTGAATTCGTCAACCCAAAAAACATAACTAGGGGCTCGAAGAGTCCCTGGTTGGTCTGGAAGGCTGCCTTCCACTCGTCACCCTCTTTTATCCGAATGTTATTGTATCCCCATTGAATGTCCATTTTTGAGACGACTTTCGCATGCGACAACTTATCAATTAACTCAGATATCAGTGGTAGTGGATACCGATTCTTGATGGTCATCTCATTCAATTTTGCTAATCCTGCACTGGTTGTAATGCCCCATCTTTTTTCTTAACAAAGAAGAAGGGCGATGCCATGGGTGATTTGCTTGAGCGAATCCTCCCCGTATCCAAATTTTCTTTGAGAAACTCCTTGAGTTTCCCCTGTTCCTCCTTGCTTAGTGGATATATCTTGCAATCCAATGGCTTCAATCCTGGTACGAGTTCAATCGCGTGATCCCAAGGCCTCCAAGGTGGTAGTTCATTGAAGGTCTGTTTTTCGAACACTTTCTGGTGATTCAAGTAGTGTTTCGGAACTACTTCCTCAAGGGTCCTTTTGATGGTATGTTCCGAAGCAATTTTTGTTGCGTGGATTCATAAGCTCTGATCCACTCTTTATCCACATCTTCGCGCATCACTGCTAATAACCGGTCTCCCTCTTCAAGATGCACGCCGCACTCGCTCTCCTCGTCCTTGTTCTCTGTTTCTTCGGGTTCCTCGGAATGCGTATCTGGTTGGCATACGCCCGGACACCGATTGAAGAGAAGTGAGTTTTTTTGCCAATTCACTTCTGGTTATGGTATTTCAACCAATGTGTCCTAAAAACACATCCGTTTTCCCCAGCGAAGAAACACCAAACTCACGTCTCTGTGTGAGTTCCTATTTTCAACTTCAGCTGTACCATTTTGGACAGCTTCCCATCTACGTTTTCTGAACCGTCTGCATTGTATACAGGAATCGGGTGGGCGAGTTTGCGCGTATTGAGATTATTCCTCTTCACAAACTCCCAGTTCACACACGAGCCCGTGCATCCCGAATCCAGCAGGGCCATCACCAACATCCATTTTCCAGTCATAACTTCCGTGACCAGCACCGGTATGTTCAGTTGTTGCTTTCCTGTTCCCACTACGTATTTCTTATGGTACTTTAAGTTATGCAAGTACCACATTGCGCTTTCTTCCGTTTCCTGATTCAAATCGCAGACCATCTCTTTTGTCACTTCTCCCTGTCGCGATTCATGACTCCACGTCTTTAGAGATTCCAGGGCTTGGGGTATGGGTGTTCCCATATCCGCCTCAGCATCCATGGAGTCTGCCAGGGCTTCAAGTGAGATCCTACCGCTCGGATAGGTTCGCTTCTGATTTTTGATTCCTTAGACTTCATTTCATATTCAATACAATTCAAATCAATTGAATTCTGTATATTATTACATAAATTAGAAACGTTGTCCATGCTTGTTCGGTCGGAACCTTTGCCGTTCGAGCTTCTCAAAAACCCTTCTCTTTTGCCCATTCAGCAATCGCCTTCGCATCCTTGTCCGTCATATCCTCATTGAGGAAATCTTTCCATCCCATCTCTCTAATCCTTGCCTTCCCTTTCCACTTCCTGGGCTCTTTGCAGTCTCTGCTGAAGTGCCCTTCCTTGCCACAATTGTAGCAAGTCAACACCCTCTTCTTCCTATCTACGTCCATAGTGTTTGGATCCAGCCTTTGTGATGTTGACACTGCAGCTGGGGGTGGTCCCCTAGTCGCTCTGCTAAAGCGGTTCGCAGGCATTGGTGCTGCCCTGTTTTGGGCTCCCTGCAGTGTGGTGTACTGCGGGCGCGTCGTTGTTGCTGCGTTTCCGTAGAACGCCCTTGCATCTTGCCACGCCTTATTCAACTCCATCGCCTTGGAGTACCATCGCTCTAGATCTCCCGGTGTCGCTCCATCTCCCGGTGCTCCATTTTCCACTATATTCAAGCCCAACTGCGGGTTGAGACCTCGACGGAATTGCGCCACCAGCGCAATTTCGTTGTACCCTGTGAGGGTGGCTAGACCTCTGAAGTCTATGATATAGTCTTCAGCGTGGAATTTCCCCTGCAACAAGTTCTGGATCTTTCTTATTGCGTCGTCTCTGGTTTCTGTTGTGAGGAAAAACACTTTCATCTGATCTTCAAAGTCCTGCCAGTGTTGGAACGGCCGTTTGCTGATCATTGGCTCCTGAATCCATGGAGCTGTTTGATGAACTGCCGTTCCCCCGTCTATAAGGTTTGCTATGCCCATGATCTCTTGAGCATAGGTGGTCTCCGCCCGGTATGTTCCCGCCAGTCGTCTGGCATCTCTTTCTTCTATATACTCCAACACCTGTTGGAGTTTTATTCCTGCCCAGTTCCCTGCTCGGTTCACCTGTCCTCCTCTAATCCTCTGCAAGGCCGTTATCACCATAACATCCAATGAGTCCATCTGCGTTAACCGGAAATAGGCTAACATCTGCCTTAGCCAATTGGCTACCTGGTCCGGTTGGCCTTCATAGTAGGCCGGTGGTTCCTGCCTTGGTTGCGGCATCCTGGGTGGTCTGGGACCTCTTATTGTTTCCAGGATGGTATTGGTAGACTCGGCGGGTTGGTTGCCATCTGCCTCTGTGTTGCTGCTGGTGCTGCTTCCCAAGCCGCGTTTGTTGCCTCTTGTCCGAAGATTGGCAGATAGGACGTGATAAAGGCAATGATTGCCGCTATCAACACCTCCGTGATATTGAACCCTACAGAAAGGTGGCGTTGGGCTCCTCTTCCCTTCTCTTCTAACAACCTTGTGCCCAGCAAGCTGGTTGTGCTTGGCGTAACGTGGTACTTCCATGTTATGAAGCTGAAGACCACTTGAACCCTCATCTCTGGGTTCCTGAGTTCCGGCTCATAGTTGGCAATCGTCATCCACGACGGGTTTTGTGGCCACGCAAAAGCGTTCCAGTACTCTGGGACACGCACTCCACATGGATGCATCCTTCACATCCATAAGTCTTTTGGGCTCGTACATTTGCCTGCAACTCCCTCATGCAACGATCGAACTGATAGATCTCTTGGATCTGCGGGTATGCTGGCCATTCAAAACTATTCCAGTATTGTTTCTTAAACATCACCAAGTAACAGAATCCCGGGATGTTGGGTGTAAGGTTCCATTGCTCGATCACGCTACTGGGTACGGATGGGCGTGCTCTACTTTGTTGGCTACTGTTCTACACCAGTGGTCTATCTCTCGCCATTTTTGTGCTTGGTCCAAATTACTAGGCCCTGCCTCAATCATCCAGTCCTCCGCCGTGGTTACAGGCCCATCATGCCAGTTCCAATGCCGCCGTGGGTACGCATGATTGTGTTAAACTCTGCCTTCTTGGCTTTGATTGCCTTGGCATATGTGGGAACCTTGGTGGAACTGGAGGTGGCATTGATTGTTTCGAAGTCCTGGGCAGAGTAGATCCGGTGATCAAATATAGCATGGGGTTGGGTTTGCTGACATGTACAGGGATGCTGGATAACTCTGTGTCACCACCTTCACATTTGATGGAAAGGGTCGAACCCATGTATGATCATGCCTTCTTCTTTTTCTTGTTTCGGCAGAAGAATCCCTTGCCACCCCATCACGCTCGCTTATTGTAGGTGCCTTGCTGAATCATTTCATCGATGCTACCCCAATCCCAGATGTCATCACTGTCCTCCTGCTGGATCATGAACTCTTCTAGTACGTGAAACCGGTCATGCTGACAATTGTCCTGGAGACTGAATCGAGCAAATGGGTTTTGGAGTTCAGTGTTCCATGACGCAATTTTGGTGACCATGGGCCAAGCCGGCCAGTGATACAGATCGTAGTATTCAGGTTTAAACAGGTACATGTAACAATACCTGGGTTTGCGCCAATGATAGTTAGGCCAGTCCTCATTCATCGGGACCCCAGGCAACATGACTTGTTCCTGATTTTCTAACCAGTGCTCCATGTATGCCTGCTTTGTCCGAATTCCCCAATTGGCTAGGTGTAGATCCATAAAATCTTCCCACTCCAGGAGCATTACACCGTCATTATCTGGCCCTGTGTGGTTGACCAGGGAGTTGGGTTCTGTGACCGGAGGTGAGCTGGATCACAATTTTCTCCATTTGTACGTGTGTGGAGCGTACCGCATCATGCAGCCTGAGTGCTTGACCTTGATATTGCCATTCAAGGCATGCATCAATTTGTTCCGTTTTTTAGCCATCAGAACCAGACCGGCGTGTTTCAATGTGAACACGTTGGACCCCTGTAGTAATAGCAACACATTGGAGGGGGAATCAAAGACTGCCTCCCTGACATCGGGTTGGTCGACAAGCTGCTCAAGCACCTGCTCCAGCACTCATCTGTCCGCTTCCAGTTCTCGTTCCATCTGCTGGAACTTCTTTTCCTTTCTAAGTGCCTCGCACTTTTCCTGCATGAGGATCTCCCATGCTTCTTCTTGCTCACGGAAGGCTGCTTCCTTGAGCACCTGTCTTTGGTATGCTGCCCTATGCAGCTTGAGCTTTTCTAAACAGCGCTGCTCCTTGCACCAGAAGTACCATGCGCGGACATGCGCATCACGTTGTTGGTAGTTGACTGGCTTGGCCGACTCGGTTTGTTGTTGGACCAAAGGGCACCCTGCCGCCCATTCTAGATCGAAGACTTTTCCGATCTCTCACAAGGACATTGCTGCCCCTGGCAAAACGTAATTGAACAATGCCTCCATTGTTCTGGATCCCAGATCCGAGTGTGTTCCAAAAATGATAATGACATCCCAAGTAGGGAGATGTCAACTCTTCTTCTGTAACTGTACTTCCAAATACAGTCACTGCCTGATGCAGTCAATAACGCACCCACACTCAAGTGTTCGATTTAATTCCACCAATAGACCAAAAGCAGTGCTGCCTGGCACTTCACTGAGATGTCCTCATGCTCAGATCAATAGATCCGATATGTTATTGGTATTCTCAGACTGTATGCCTTGATACAGGTCACCACAGATGATTGTCTTCGCTGGTTCCAACGGCTTTTCCAAAGTCCTAATGTAGCTGCCTGGGGCAACCCTGCCTGGTCCACAACCCAGCACGCAACTACTCTCATTTAGAACTTTTGTGTAGACAGAGTTTTCCCTGAGTCAGTCGTGACCCAGTTGTCGACTGTCGAGATCGAGGCTGCAACCGGCCTCGTGGTGTAACGAGTGGTTGGTCAGATGAATATAATTTGTTGGATTGCTTTGATGCTGTAGCAAACGACGAAGGGTGTGGTTTAGAAAGACTCTAGATTATGTTAGGACAAATCCCACACAACCACAAGCTTCCAGAGAAGAAATAGTATTAGAGACAAAGCTAATAGACACAATAGCATAGTGACCTGGTGAGAGGAAACTATCTAGAGTCTTAGAGACTCCTACCTATGACACACCACCTTATATACCTCAACCATGGTCTGTGTGCAGCAGCCTCATGCCCTAGGGCTATGCGCGTGCAGCAACAAAACCATGGCGACTATCTATGCATTCCCACGATGCCTGTGTCCCCATCTGGTCCTTATTGTCTTCTTATCGGCACAGCCCCTGGCTGACTAACCACTGACCTAACTGATGGGCGCCTCGACATAGGGGTTGGCGCCTACGAGTCTTGTATACCTATGTGTCCATAGAGCCCCAGAGAAATTAGATAAAATAGGGAAAAATAGCCAGAAAGTTGTAAGGTTGTAACAGTGACCAGACACCTCTCCAGGTGTTTTGAGTATTGTATCACTGTCAGAGACAGTGACCAGTGACCTCTCCAGGTCTTTCACTCATAGAGTGGAGATACTCACATCCTGGTAGGGAAGAAAGAGCAACTGAATGTATATTGGATATATACAGGTCTTATATACACTTTGAATGTACAGTGACTCACAAAACTGAGTCAATGTTTGGCACTTTTTGATTAGTTGTAGCATATCTTCAGAACCATAACACATATAAACAAAGCGTTGGTGTATCAACTGCAGTACATAATCAGGGCTATGTGAGGAACAAAACATTATGTAATTCCATCCAGAAACCATGGAGATATGCTCAATTTAAATGAGGTACTCATTGACTCGGTTTTGTGAGGGGGTATCGGGAGTGTTATTCTAGTACTTGGTATGGCCTCCCTTTGACTTAATCACTGCTTCCACCCTTCTAGGCATGCTTTCAATTAAATTCTGGCACACCTCTGGTGGTATACCATTCCACACCTCTACTGTTCTTTCCCACATCTCACATACTCCCTTTGGTGGTGTTGGATACTTGGCAAGCTCCCTCTTGAGGCAAACCCACTGATGCTCAATGGGGCTGAGGTCTGGAGATTTGCAGGCCAGTCTAGAAGAGTGATATTGTGGTCTTCCATCCACTTCCTGGCCTTTTTTGAGGTGTGCTTGGGATCATTGTCTTGCTGAAAAATGACCTCCTCATCAGAAATCCCACTCTCCTCCAAACTTGGTAGCATGTAGTCCTCCAAAATTGAGACATACTGATCAGCATTCATCCTCCCCTCAACCTTTGCAATTTCATCCTCTTGGACCAAGAACTTGTATGTAGCACCTGCAAAATTCTTGAATGCTGCTGTGCCCATGTCCTGGATGTGGGTCGGCAGGTCCGAGTTGAACCAAATGTCTGAAGATGGCTTTTTGGCCAAAGGACTGGGTCTAGAAAGAAATCAATTCAAGATGGGATATACAATTTAATACTGCACTTACTGCAGGTGCTCCAATGGAGTCAAACCATACACAGGTTCAATCTCCAGGTTGGGGGGGTTTGGTTTGTGGACATCATGTATGCCAGACGACCTCCTACAAAATACACTCTGACCTCCCCTGTTTGCAACAGCTCTGGTACAAAAGCCACATTGTATTTTTGGAGGGTGGGGTGGTCATAGTCCCAACTGCATTCCCTCACCATTTCCTTGAGTTGGGATCTGAAATTCGGGTCTTTCCCAAATATTACATGCTTGGAAGTGTCACTGAAGCCTCTCTTGATGACAAGGCCTGCTGCTGGTTTGAGTTCCTTGGGTTCTGTGACCAAGAATACCAAAGGATAGTAGGTGCGCGTTAACAACACTATCTCCTATTGGAGCAACAGGAAAAGGGGGTTTTGTGAGCTCAGCAAAGACTTTCCTGAACAACACTAAACCGAAGTCCTGCGGGGAATGTAGTTCCGAGGTGTGATGGAAGATGTGCAGAGTGACAGAAGTGGTGCGAGGGTGGCCGAAGATGCATTGTGCAACGGACAGTGCGTGAAGGCAGTGCACGAGACTTGGTGCGACGGAAGCGCTGCGTGGCTAAGTTGCGGCAACTGTCATACTCCGGTAGGCCGCTTAAGAGTTTAGATGATGAGGGCTGTTTGTACAACGGTCGACGCAGCAAAGGGGCAGATGCAAAGTGAAAGAGAGTGATATTTGCAGAATAAGCGAGGGGTTATGTCAATGAAAGTGCGTGGGTATGTGTTGTATACTATGAAACACAATGGTATATATACTTTTAGCTACCTACCGATACGAGTGGACTTCTAAAATTCCTCGACGTCCTGCTTGGTGTTCAACTATCCTAATTCATCATCTTGAAAGGCACTGTCCAATGTAGTTTAGTGCGCGAGTGTTCTGCTAGCCATTACTCCTGTTGCAAACCCACAGTGAGACCCTGTCCGTTGACGAGTATGATATCCGACGATCAAACCCTGGCAACCTATGCGATAGGTGCCAATGTATGCTTTTAGCGCTTCTGGCCCTGTTTCCACTACACCCAATTTGGTCGTCCTTTGTTGGTCGCTGATCAGCGCTAGCAGTGGTGAAGATCTTACTCTGCTTAACTAGTTTTGTCCGTAGCTCGTAGGCGCATGGCTACACTGGCCTTGATTGTGGTGGTCTGAGCACGGCCTTGTCTAGTGTGGAAGTGGCAGTGTTGCAGCTATCCTTAATGCGGCGGACAATGGTCAGCATGGGTGTTTCGGAGAATTGGCGTTAGTCGGCGAGGTCGGGTAACAGTTGTTTGGCCTGCGGTGTTGCAGCATTGGCTTGCGACTGCATGCAGTTTTGCATTGCGGATGCGCACGGAGACAGACCTGCGCCAGTGGCGGACAGCTAAGGTGCTAGATAGTTAGCCCCAGGCTCAGTGCGTGTATAGTTCCAGCGCTGGTAGGACTTCTTTCTCGCATAGCTTATCGCATATACATGACAATGTCACTACACAGTCACGGCGGAACAACGCTCATCAGCGTCACTTGTGCAGCAGCCTTCTGAAGCTGCTTGAGGACGGTCAGCTTTGGGCCCCTAAATATCATCTGGGGGGGATGGCACAAGCAACCTTTGAGACAAGAGTGTTACAGTTCTCTTTTCGTTTCGTCTCTGTGTCTCAGTGGACCGTTTCATATTCATCATTACTGCGCATTTGTACATCTTACAGACGCTATCTCCTTTTGTAGTTACTTTCATATTTCCTTTCTCAGGTAGCTACAGCCTTGTTCCTTTTACAGTTTCCTTTGTTCTCTAAACATATATAAGACCCATGTATCCTAGAGTAACCTCAGTTCCAACTTAGACGAGTTTTGCTCCCAACCTCGTTCAAACTCAATGCTCTTCTTCTTCATCGTTCTCAGGACCTTTGCCACCGCCCAACCCAGTGTCAAGACTCTTGTCCAGTGATTGGGAGCGGACTGAGACTCTGCTTGTCATTGTTGACTTAGAACAAACCACAATGAGGGCATCGTCTGTAACACAAGTTGGAACTCAGGAATTGCTCAGTGCTTCGTCACTAGCTAGACATCATCGAGACCCAAACTTCTCAGATCAGACCGCCAAACAACTCCGTTCATTATAGGCAAAAATATTACCTTGGACAAAGAGAAGTCTATCCTTCTACAACAAACAAAGGGTGGTATTACATTTCAACCACTAAGAAAAAGAACCAGTGGGTACCAGAAAGTTTCTTCGAAGGAGAATACAGAGAAGGGGACCCTGACGAAGAACTACTAGCAGAAACTTGGATTATTTGGCATAATGAAGAGAATGAGTCCGATAGCCAATTATTCTTCCCACCGAACAAAGAACCAGAACTCGCTTGGTGGCACAAATTTTAAGATACTGAAGATCTAACCAATGGAGTCTTCTCCACACTCGAGGAATCCACTCTTGCCAAGTGGAACGAATACAAGGAACAACAACAGATCAAACTAGATTTAGATCTTGACAACGAATCAAAACAAGGAGAAAGCTCAAAACAAACAACAGAACCAAAACAGGAACCTGAAACTGAAACAAAAAAGAATATGGCAGACGAAAAGGAAACATCTCCAAAAGGAATAAAGGGAATCTCCATTGAGAAATTCAAAGGACAAGAGTCCAAAGCAAAACATTTCATCTATGCATTCAATGATACCTTCGATCTAGATGAAGAATGATTTACCACCACCAAAAAGAAGATCAAATACATCTTCCTACACTTAGGAGAGGAGTTAGACAATTGGAAATCCAATATCTGAGAAGAATTGGATGAGGCAACAGCAGACAAAGGAAAGAAAAAGGAAGAAGGAACAACGCTCTCTTGGGATAGCTACAGTGGCTTCAAAAAGCGATTCTTAACCGATTGGGGCAAGTCAGACACCGCAGCTAGGACCCTGAATGACCTAGAAAAAGTCAAAGTGGGCGGAGATATTGATATCCCCACTTACATTCAGAAATTCCGATCGCTTATTCAGTCAACTGGAATCACAGGATTCATGGCGCAGCAAATCTATTTCTGCAAAGGACTCCCAGCATCAGTTGCAGCAAAAATCATCGAAGATCCCACAGTTATCAACATGGAAACAGCCTACAATGCTGCGGAGCAATTACACAATGCTTGGGAGACCCTGAAACTGATGAACTGGTCCTCCAGGTCAGGAAACACGGAGAGGTGTATCAAATTTAACCAAAACTCAAGGAACTCAGCATCAGAACCAAAAGGAATTAATGCCATAACCACTGGACACCTTTCAGATGCCCAAAAAGAGGAATATCAGAAAACCGGCAAGTGTTTCAGATGCCCAAAAAGAGGAATATCAGAAAACCGGCAAGTGTTTCAGATGCGGAACTCAGGGACACATATCCAGGGATTGCCCAAACAAAGGGAACTCCCAGACGACGCCCAACAATCCCCTCCTCAGAATTGCACCATTAGAACTGTAGAGGAAATGACCTCAGAGGAATCAATTGCCCAATGCATCAGGGCACTATTGAAAGCACTCCCAGACGAAAGGGCACAAGAATACCCTCCAAGAACTTGAAACAGAGGGTTTTTAAGGAGGAGACGCCAGAAAGCGGTTGACACCTCCCATAAAGTTGAACAGTTAGCACTTGATCGTACAATCCAATAATGACAAACGGATTTCTATCACTGTGCAAACAAACGATAAACCCACTGAAATATCTGCCCTCATTGATTGTGGAGCAGAAGGAAACTTCATTGATGAATGAATATCAAAAGATTGGCCAAAAGAAGAACTAAAACAACCAATTAAAGTCAAAAATGCCAATGGAACTATCAACCAAAATGGCATGATCACGCATTGAACTCATCTTACCTATTCTGTCAATGGAAAACTGTATGATAATTGGTTATGGATCACAAACTTAGGGGATCAAGAAATCATACTCAGAATACCATGGCTGGGAAAACATAACCCAACTATTGATTGGCAAAAGAAAACCCTCCAAATGGATGATGATTCAGAGGACAACAAACCTATTTGGTGCATGGCACTAGATACTCAACAATGGGGAGAAGACAAATATTGGATAAGGGTGAAAACATCTGCGTCACAGGCATTTGAACACCAAGCAAAACACAACAAAACACCAACAGTCTTACCACCCGAATACCTTCCCTGGCAGTCTACCTTTGAGAAAAAAGCATCAGAGCATTTCCCATCATCACGTCCATGGGACCATGCAATTGAGCTCAAAACCAGATTTACACCAAAAGTTAGCAAAATCTATCCACTATCACTAAAGGAGCAGTCAACGCTTGACGAATGGATTAAAGAAAAATTGAACAAAGGATATATTTGACCATCCAAATTGCCACAAGCATTGCCATTCTTCTTTGTTTCAAAGAGAGAGAGCAGTGCTCTTAGACCTTGCCAGGATTATTGTTACCTTAATGAATGGACAATTAAAAATGCCTATCCATTACCCCTAGTCTCAGATCTAATGACGAAATTAGAAGGCGCAAATCATTTCACTAAACTTGACTTGCGCTGGGGATATAACAACATTCGAATTAAATAAGGCGACGAATGGAAAGCTGCCTTCATTAACAGTAATGTTCTTTGGCCTTTGCAATTTGCCCTCGACGTTTCAGACCTTGATGAGCAAATACTTCCAAGATATGATTAACAAAGGATGGCTTATTATCTATATGGATGATATTCTGATTTGTGGGAAAATGAAAGAAGAAATACAGAAACGAACCAAACAAGTCTTGAAATGCTTACAGGAAAAAGACTTATGTTTGAAGTTAGAAAAATGCAAATTTTGTTCCAAGAAGTCAATTTCCTAGGCATGGTCATTATGCCTGGTCATATTCAGATGGATCTTGTAAAACTTGCGGGTATCAGAGATTGGCCAGTTCCCACAATGGTCAAACAAGTTAGATCTTTCCTTGGATTCAGAAATTTCTATAGGTGATTCATCAGCAACTTTGCTGCTATAGCAAAACCATTGACAGACTTAACAAAGAAAGGTTTAACCTTCAGTTGGATGCTTAATTGTCAGATGGCTTTTGATGAGTTAAAACGCAAGTTTTTGTCTATGCCAGTCCTACGCATGCCAGATCCTACAAGACTATTTATCTTACAAACAGACGCCTCCAATAAAGCCACTGGAGCAGTGTTAAAACAAGCTGATGCTTCCGGATCCCTTCATCCTTGGTTTTATATCGCACACCTTAACCACAACGGAACAGAATTACCAGATCTATGACCAAGAACTGTTGGCTATCATTAAAGGACTACAGGCATGGCAACATTTGCTGCATGGATCACCACACCCCATTATAGTCCATTGCGACCACAAAAACCTTTTGTTCTACAGAACCCCACAACGATTGACACCTCAACAAGCTCGATGGTCTATGATGCTATCAGAATTTGATTTAAAAATTGAGCATGTACCTGGGACAAAGATGTTCGAAGCAGACACATTATCCCACTGACCTGATCATATAAAAGATGATGACACACAGGACAATGTTCTCATGCTACCTGATAACAAGTTTATTCGCCTTATCGCTACAGATCTTGCTCAGAAGATTCAAGATGCTACGTCACTTGACAGCTTTGGAAAAACTATCATTGAAGTCATAGAAATGCAACGCACCCTGCCTATTAAGTCCAAACTCCAGGATTGGGCGTTTGTTGACGGAATCATTCAATACATCGACAGAGCATATATCCCTGATCTTGGAACGCTTCGCACAAGTATTATCAAAACAGTTCATGAGTCACCTACTTCCAGACACCCTGGACATTTGAAAACTTTAGAACTTTTACAACGAGATTACTGGTGGCCAGGAATGTATAAACACGTCAAGGAATGGATCACAGGCTGCGCTACATGTCAGCAAATGAAGGTAAACACCCAACACCCCGGCCCTCCAACCAATCGGATCTAAGGCAACCCAACCATTTCAACAAGTAACCTTGGATTTTATCACCAATCTTTCTATTTCTGACGAATTTGACTCGATTTGGTCACGGTGGACCATGGTCTTACAAAGGGGGTAATTCTTACTCCTTGCAAGAAAACCATTGACATGTTAGGAACAGCAGACCTCTATATCTCCGAAATATTCAAATGCTTTGGTCTACCCAATGTACTTATTTCAGATTGAGGACCACAGTTCTCAGCCAAAGTCTTCCAGGAAATCAGGAAAACATTAGGAATTGATCATAGGATGAGTACTGCTTACCATCCGCAAACCGATGGAGAAACAGAACGAGTTAATCAAGATCTAGAAGTATATCTTTGAATATTCTGTGCAAACGAAGCCCATACTTGGAAACAATTACTACCAATTGCCAAATTTGCTCATAACAATCGCCATCATGACTTGGTTAAAGCATCGCCTTTCCAGCTTATGTATGGAACAAACCCTGTTGCACTACCCACTGCGGCACAGAAAATGATGGCACCAGCAGCAGAGGAATGACTACAGACAATACGAAAAGCTAGGGAAGAAGTGCTTGCTGCACATGAATTAGCCAGACAAATGGTTGCTAGATGAACCAAAGACAAGTCAATCAAATTTGAAATAGGAGACAAAGTTTGGCTCAAAAACAGAAATCTTAATATCCCATACCAGTCCAGGAAACTAGTGCTGAAGTGGGAAGGACCCTTCCCCATTGAGCAAGTCCTGGGACCAGTGACGTATAAGCTCAAACTTCCAAAACAATGGTGCGTTCATCCAGTCTTTCACACATCACTCCTTATGCCATATAGGGAGACTGAAACGCATGGACCAAATTACACAGCCCCACCTCCTGATCGTAAATGGACAAGAGGAGTTTGAAGTTAAGGTGGATCTTGCACACCGAAAGTGTGGAGCAGGATATCAGTATTTGGTTAAATGGAAAAACTATGGTCCGAACAACAATTCCTGGGAACCAGAACACAATCTAGGCAATGCTGTGGATATCTTGCAAGCATATAAACAGAGAAGACAGCTGTAAAACGCCCATGTCTCGCTATTGTAACTGCCAAATCCTTAAACAAAACATTTGATATACAAAGAAATACTGTTCCACTCGAGGACAGTACTCTCCAAAACTCTACGAAAGATTCCAAGGATGAATCATTAAATTTCCTATCTATTGCCCTCCAACCTCTCCACTAGGACTACCACAATTCTCCAAAGTCATCTGGACACAAGCAGCTCGACAGGTGGCACCCAGAGTCTCAAGATTGACGACTGGACATCTGACACATCCACAAGGACATGTAGAATTCCCATTTAACGCTCGCCTCCATTATCTCCTGAAATATATGGATCTTACATTCAATCCTGAAGAACTACCATATTATCCTGATGCAAGATCATCATATCTTCCATCACCCAACGTACCTTTAAATCACACATATAATGTGTACGCTGAGACAGCCCTTCAACAAGAAGACCCTGAAAAATACATCTTCATTCAGAATTTAAAACACGCTGGCAAAGAAATCGAAATATACCAATGGATTGCTGATCAGCATGTCCCAAATGCACAAGCCAACTTTGACAATGCAATGGATAGCCTAGATTTCCTAAACGTATTCAATGGTGAACCTGTTATCCCTGACCCACCAGAACAGATCACCGCACAAGGCAGTGACCCTGCAACGGATCCCGAACATGGGAACAAGGTTTCCATCACCACTAGAAATGAGCTAAGCGAATCAGAAGAATCTGATGAAGAACTTGAATATGTTCCCAGCATCAGAGCACCCATGTTGTCTTACCAATTTTCGGAAGAAGAACTCCTGACTGTCAATTATGATGACAAAGTATTCAACTAAGTATAAAAGGACGCTTTGGAATGCATTGGGTTCCCCAACCTATTTGTGATATCATGCCCGCCTTCTTCATCCCCGAACTTCATGAGCACCCAGCAGAATTAGCTGACACCATCACCGTCCCTGTCATACCCACTCCGCCCATCATCACCCGTCCTCGCAACGCCATGCTTGACAACGTCAGCGACAACCTCACTACCCTGGTTACCTATTTCAATTTATTTTCCAAGCCACTTGACTTTATCACTGCCCTCACCCTCACTACCGACCCACATACCCTTACTTATGAAGAACAGGATGCAATGCTTGCCCAAGCAAAACAATGACAGCGAGCAGTTCAGAGTTTACAGTGGCAAGTGGAGACTGCTGACAAAGACGTCAGCAATATTATCAGTTGGCTGGAATCCAGGCAAGACCATGGATGGACAAACTCATGGTAGAAGTTGGTGACTTCTCGCATACAAAGGGGGTAATGTTACAGTTCTCTTTTCATTTCGTCTCCATGTCTCAGTGGACTGTTTCATATTCATCATTAGTGCGCATTTGTACATCTTACGGACACTATCTCCTTTCGTAGTTACTTTCATATTTCCTTTCTCAGGTAGCTACAGCCTTGTTCCTTTCACGGTTTCCTTTGTTCTCTAAACATATATAAGACCCATGTATCCTAGAGTAACCTCAGTTCCAACTTAGATGAGTTTTGCTCTCAACCTCATTCGAACTCAACGCTCTTCTTCTTCATCATTCTCAGGACCTTTGTCATTGTTTGACTTAGCATCTATACTCTTGTCCAGTGATTGGGAGCGAACCAAGACTCTGCTTGTCATTGTTGACTTAGAACAAACCACAACAAGGGCATCGTCCGTAACAGAGAGGTGATGGAGGGATTGCATGTACACGTCCAGATCCCTAGGCTCTTGCAGCCTTTCACGTGCTTCCTTCCCCCTTAAGAAACTGGATGAGCAGATTTTAATATGATATATATGACTCAGACTCACATAAAATCCAATTCCAGGCAAAGACCCCCAAATATAACTTGCTTGCCAGGAGGGTCTCCCATGTTGACCTTTCCTCTCCATCAGTGCTTGGATGAAGTCCCCATTTTATTAGGTGGATGTGTCTCTTGCTTTGCCTTGCCTCCGGAAGGCATGTAAATATAAAGCTGACATGGGTCAAAATGCTCTATAATTTAATTTGGGACCGACATACCCATTCATTGCAGGCAATCTCCTGCTTGGTACGGTGCTTGAAGATGTGCGTGGGCAAAACCCTCATGCATTCATCGACAAACTGGGGGCTGAGCTCCCCTGCCTTGAGCATCCATGCATGTGATTCCATGCATGTTTGGAGTCGGTTGCTCTAGTAATATCTTCTATGAAAGATATCCGAACCGGCTTCTGGTAAAAAGGCGATTGTTCAATTGTACAATGTTTTCGTATATCGTTCCCCTCAACCGGTGAATTTCGCTAGGGGTGTCAACCGCGATGGGCCTGCAACAGGGCCCGCTTCCTCTGAAGGCGAAGGGGAGCGAGGAGGTTGGGCTGCTTCTTCTTCTTCTTCTTCCTCGGAACTTGAATTTAAGACCCTCCGATGGGCATTCCGAACCCGGGCGTCTGTCAATGCTGCATGAGGGATCAATGCTGCTCTTGGGATTTCTTCATACTTGGACCAAAGGAAATCGGCATTACTGGCGACCTCCTCTGGGGCCAGCTTGGCCCCCAACACCCGGTCAGCACACCCCACGTGTGAGGGGCAGGATGGATTGCAAGAAGGATGGACCCTGCTTGAATTAATGTGGTGAGCGAAGGCGGACCCGGCATTGATGAAAATTTGTGGGACATTGGCGTTGTCTCCAACATGGGCGCAGGTGTGGGTGCATCGCTTGAAGTGGCTCATTATCTGTAAATCTGTAAGTTATCTGACCTGGTAGGTGCGATGGAGGCCTTAAATACACTGGAAGCCTATGCAAGCCGGTGCTGTGACAGCTTGTAGATAACAATAGATCGTAAAGTTTATCTATTAATCAGGTGTACATTTAGCCTTCCATTTGCAAATGGCCTGCCTAATTTGCTCTCGGGGCTATGATTGATCTCAAAAGTTTATCAGGACAAAATTAGATAGATTTGGCTTCCTCGAACACTATATTTACGCCGTACACACGGCTTTACGCTGTAACACTTACACAAAATCACCTACTGTGGTAGCAAGTCTGGAGTGTAAGAGTGGCAGCGTAAATCAGTGTAAGAGTGGCAGTGTAGATGTGTGTAAGTGTGGCGTTGTCAGATGTGGCACTGTGTAGAGTTCGTGTGGCGTGGCAGTGTAGAGTTTGTGTGGCATGGCAGTGTAGAGTTCGTGTGGCGTAAATAGGCGTAAGTGTGGCAGTGTAGAGTCAGTGGCAGTGTAAATCAGTGTAAGTGTGGCATGCAGTGTAAGTGTGGCAGCGTAAATTCAGCGTAAGTGTGGCAGTAAGGCAGTGAAAGTGTGTAAATCAGCGTAAGTAAGGCAAGTGTGGCTGCGCATACTTAGCAGAGTAAGTGTGGCAGGCAAGTTTGGTGGCATAAGGCAGTGCGTAAGTCATAACAGGAATAAGTAGGGTAAGGTACAAAAGTAAGATATCCTGTAGTAGTTGCGGCGCAGATTGAGTAGCTTCAAAATGCGCCATGCTGTCAACCAAAATGAGTTGGAGTCGTCAGTGTATAAGGGGAAAAGTACGCTCACTAACAAAGGCTTACACAAACTTACGCAGACTTACACAGAACTTACACAGACTTACGCTTACACAGACCTACGCAGAACTTACACAGACTGCCAAACTCGACTTACACTGACCTCGTAGAATTTGTAGGCCATGTTATTGTCACTGCAGATTTTTGCGTCCTTTCCTTCATCTTTGACATCACAATGTTTACGCAAGATTAATGGCTTATGCTTGTATCTCTCTAATATGCTTGATTGGCACTTCTCTCAGTATGATGCCGGAAGTTGTACATTGGGTTTATCATTGACATCTTGCTTGCACTAAGTAATATATTTATATATTTTAACCATTACTATTTACGAGGTCGAGGGAGTCTTGCAGGACCTTCAACCTCAATATTCGCCTTCTGCATGGTCACCCTGGGACGTGACTTGGGTGGAGGAGAATGGGTCTCTGGGAAAATGTCAGAAATAATGCTTGGGGCCATGTAAATTTACCAGTTCTTTGGGTGTCAGGGACAACCCGTTTCTTTGAGGGGCCTGCTGTTGATAGGGACTCCCGAATCACTAGATATATTAATTTATAGGTCGGATTTGATATGCCATTGTAATTATATAATTACCTGTTTGAGGTTTTTTTTTCCCTAGACCTAGCCTTAGGTCGACCTTCATGGGAACAACCTCAATGCGTAGGGATTCATCCACTACCATTTGGTCTTCATCATCTTCAATATCATCCAAATCATCAGCATCCATGATTTCAGTTCCCATCTCTATGGCTGATTGCGAGCTTTGGTATTCGCTGATGCTGGTGTGGGTGTAACCTAACAATTATAATTATTCAATAATTAAGATCTGAACTAATAGAGAGTAAGAGTTAGATTCACGTTTAGCTCTGGAAGACCAGGGACATCCCCGGGTCCACTCTGAAGGCATCATCCAACAGATTTATCTCTGTTTCTGGATCAACTCCATCCATTTTTTGGAGTCGGTAAGTGTTCAGCATAAGCCCCTGAGATATTCAATATTGAAATTATGGTGGGACAGGAAGGTGATGACATACTCTCTCAAGTTCAACAACTAGTTCCTGTATCTCAGGATGCACTTTTTCTTCTCTTGGAGTTAATTGAGCACTGGGATGATGGAGAATGGAACTGATCAGCTTTTTGATACTGTCCATCCTTTCAGGCATTGACTTCGACTCCAATGAAGAGACAATGTCTTTGGTGCTCTGTTTTGGTTTTTGGGGTTTACCCTTGGTCTTGAACCTGTCAGGGAAGTCGTATTGTTGGATGGATTGGGTTTTGGACCCACCTTCACGACCATGTTACGAGGCTTTGCATGTTGTGAGAGGATCCACGTCAGACAACTCCTGAGAAAAGCAGCACTAGGACACTTTTCTATCATATCCTTCCTGTAAGTTTTCACCAGCTGTTCCTCCAATAATGCCGCAATGGCAAACTTGTTGAGACCTCTTTTCACATTCTTTTTGTCTACTTGTCTCCAGTCCTGATGAGACTTGTAGTCCAATGCCCAATGACCAGTAGTGACTGCGTTGGTTTTAATGTGATTCTTGAGGGTCCTGACAAGTTCATCAATGGCACCCTGACCACCAGAGACACTTTCTTCCACTGAGGCTTGAGAGTATTCCTTAGTGGAGCTTGGGCATGCAGGAATAGGAAAATTGTGCCTGATCTCCTTTCTGAAGATAAATATCACGTCCAAGTTTTTCATGATAAAGTATGTATACTATAGACAAATTATTATTATTCATTGGAGAAAGTGAAAGGTGGTGGAAATGACTGACTGCACTAGATGGCCGACTTCCTTCCTTAAATGTCTGATCGTCGGCATCCAAGGTCCTCATGGCCCAGGCTGAGTGATCCTTTGCACCATCAATGTCCTTGGACATCATGATCAGGTGTTCTGCCAAGGGGTCAATCCACCTGTTAATCTAACAAAATTCAGCCAGGAAATGGATGGATTTGAGGTGCACCAATAGAATTCAAATGTCCATGTCACACGGATAATGCACACATTGAGAGCCTTCAATATGTGCATGCTTAAATAAATGTGTGCATTGAGAGCCTTCATTGGCGCATGCTCAAATAAATGTGCACATTGAGAGCCTTCGAAGAGTGCATACTCCAAGTACATGGATATAGAATTCCAATGGTGCACCATCTAGTGGCGCACATTGAGACCATTCAAAGTGTGCACACCTCACCTCTTTGATTGCATTTTCCACTCTGCCAAGAGTTTGAGCTAGAAGTGGCAAGACCAATTTTGTCAAGAGTGGGAGCGGTGGCTCTGCTTGATGTCTGAAAGATATTGAGCAAAGTGCAATCTTTTGCTCTATTGTTCCAAGAACAATCTTCTCTCTGTCATTGAGACAGTCCTGAGCTTCTTGCTTTTTGTCAATTATAGTAAAAACCTTGTCAAAGTAGGAGTCCAACATAGAAGACCACTCTTTTCCTGGAACAAGAAACAACATCTCTTGATCCTTGACAGATTTCAGCAGAAACCTGCCAATCTTGTCCATATCCTCTCTGTAAGCAAATGTAGGAGGGGGTCATGGGTGCCCTGGGTAATCCAGTCCCAAGATTTGGTGGCCTGTTCCATCATATGAGGATCCACTGCCTTGTCATTGAGCTGATCCAAGTGCTGGTCCGGGAGTTTGCCGTTTTGAGAGGGGAGATCTTTGGGGGTCACGGTGGGCAGAGATTTGAAAATGCTTCCCATGTGTGCTGTTAGCTGGCAAATTATCTTTAGAAATGAAAGTCAATATTTAATTTAGGATGACAACTTGGATACTCACTTCACCTGAAACTTTTCTCAGATGCCTTTGAATCCATTTTACTCCAGAAGCCTCTGTATAATTCAAGTGTGGCAGGTTATACATGAGGATCAAGTAGTCCCTGGTCTCCTCTGCCAAAAGCATTTGACCCAAGGGGAGAGCTCTTGTTCCACATCATGGCAGCATAGGCATTAGCTTCTGAGATAGAATTCTCCCATTTACCAAAAAAGCTTGTGTTTCCATGTAAGCCTTCTCTCCATCTCCTTCAATGTATTTCTTGACCTCTTCATTTCTGGAGATCACAGCCTTGAATGGTTTTCAAGCATTTTTTCTATTGGTTCCTGTTACTCCTCTGCTTTCTATTAGAAATAAATAACTTACCCTCATCATAAAGCATGACACCCCAAAACCCTAATGAGCCTAAGACTTCCTGCACAGCTGCTAACTCATTCTTAAGAGATTTGATATCTTCCTTCTTTTTCTGCTTTGCAGCATCTGTCTTTGCCTCTTTTTCCTCCTTTTGTGCAATCTGACTCTTCAACTTTGAAGCTTCCTTTTGTTTATCCTCATGAATGGAGCAAACAGCCTGATATTGGTGGTGGCCACCTGAGCCCACTCTTTCATCAGATGGCCAACATATTGATGCTTGCAAAACACTCACCAGCAAGAAGAAGCTTTTTGACCTCTGCCTTTCCCTCCTCTGACAGCTTAAGTAATGGAGCACTAGCACCATCAATAGCAGTCTTGCAAATACTGGTAGGATCTACAAATTTGGGATTGATGATGAGGGGCATCATGTTCTCTTGACGAAAAGGTTTCAGGTCATGTTGCAACATGAACTTCTTTAGTTGCAGCCACTTTGCCTTGTCCAACTGTTGGGGATTCCAATGCCCAAAGTGGAGAGGCTTTGGAGAATTAAATAGATTGATGATGTTGATAGAGAAACATGCACAGCTGATTGCATTTTCCTCCCAACTTTGAGCAGTCCTAAGCCCATAGTCCTCATCAGAGTCTTCTGATGACTTGCTAGGGGTTTCCCTTGGTTGACAAATGAGATCCTGTACACCATTGGGCCATCAATCTTCCATGTCCTTGGTGAAAAGCTTACCTTTCCCTTGGCTCTTCAATGACAAACAACCCCCTGTATATGCTACTATTCACCCATCAATTTTTCATATCTTTCATTGAAACTTGCCTTTCCCTTTGCATTCCTAGGAACCTCTTCATCCGAACTGTCAGGATCAGATGACACCTGGTAGCTGCTGCTGGACGACATTGGGAGTATTGGGATGGTGGTGGTTCAAAAGAAAGCAGTAATGTCACCTATGTCACAATCAAAGGCTGATTCATGATGATCTCAGATCATCTGGAACATGAGAGTTTTTCATCACCAATCAAAGACATAAATTGTCTCAAGGGAGCACGGATTGAGTAGCTTCATGATGCGCTGTTTTGTTAGACTTCTTGTGATCACTTTGGCATACTCTGTCATGCTTATGCCAACTTATGTTGTCACACCTCACACTGCTGTCACACTTACACTGACTTACGCTACAGCTGTAAAATGTTGGAACTACAAGCGCGCATGATCTGAGCCATTCGACGTCACCGCTGCCTTGTGATACCGTGCTGCCCTGCAATCAATAGCCTAAAGCTTATTGTCAAGATATGTATCAGTCTTTTGTTTATATACCATATGCGTTTGATACTTTACTTACCTCGTGGGTCTCTTTTCTCAAGCTGTTACCAAATATCCGGGCCAGTTAGGCACCGGCTGCATCATATTGGACTGTAGAATATATATTCCAGTACTCCGTCTCAGTCGTTTGCCTTCGTGTGCGTCTGAGGTATGTTATATGCACTTATATTATATATCCTGTACTCACTTGTACATAGACTTTGTCAGGTATGAATACCATAGTCGTTTGCCTTCGTGCGTGTCTGAGACTTTGTCAGACTCTTTCAGGTTATGGGCCCCGGCTGCCCTTGAATAAACCAATGACTCACCCATACTTTGTCTACTGCATTCAGATAAGAAATGGCCACTCCTGAGAATATTGCCTTGCCGCCCTCCCCTGCTCCCCTTACTACCTCTGTGTCAACATCGCTTGCCAACCAATTGCCTGGGACAGTGCCCAAACTTGATCCTTCTGGACTGAACTGGGCCGTATTCTCTGTCCGTTTCTGGGATGCTGTTGAAGTGAAGGGCTTTTGGAATCATTTTAATGGTTCCGAACCTTGTCCTGTGGCTGCAGATGCTCAAACGCCCACTGAAACTGAGCAGGCAAAAATCAATCAGTGGAGGAAGGATGAACGATTGGCCAAATCCCTACTCACACAGAAGCTGCCGGATTCCACACTCATGCGAGTCCACAGCAAGCTGACTGTGAAGGAATGCTGGTGCATTGTAGCTGAGTACACCGAGAAAGGATCTTTCACCCAAACTGAGATGCGCGCGAAATTCCTCAATATGAAATGCCCTGACCATGGTAATGTTGTGAATTTTTTGACTCATTGCATGTCAAGAAGGAGGAGTTAGTGACCATGGGCGTAGAGATCAGTGATACAGATTACCTTTCAACCATTATTGCATCCCTTCCCATCTCACTTGCCAACTTCGCTTCTAACCAGTTGGCAGCTGCACGCCTCTACGCAACTTCAAAGATGATTTCTCCAGATGCACTAATCATGATGATTGCCAAGGAGTATGATTGCCAGCGCGCTCAGCGCGCAGCTCACCCACCAAGGCCTCCCAGAAAGGAAGGTGGTGATGGTGCTAAAGATGAAGTGCTTGCCACCACACCTGGATCTTTGTCAGGTGGAAAGAAGAAACCCTTTAAGCCCAAAGGGGCTTGTTGGAACTGCGGAGAGGTTGGGCATTTGAGGAACAAGTGTCCAAAGCCAAAGAAAGACTCACTGAGTATGAGTGGATTGGCCAATGCTGCAGTACCTGACTCTGATGACGAGGGTGCCTTTTTCATGGAACCTGCCAGTGATTTGGATGACATCATAGTCATCAAGGGTCATGAGGACTATGGAAGTGACTCAGCTGATAGCTGGAGATCCGAGGAGTTATCTGGGGCCAACTGGAGTGAGACCAGCTCGCTCATCGATGTTGACCTGGACTTGGAAGCTGACATGGCTGAAGAGACCATCAATTATGTTGACAACAAGAAACGTACCAAGATCATTGACTCGGGCTGTTCTTGACACTTAACCCCGCACTGTGAATCTCTCACAAATTTCGTGGAGATTGAGCCTAAATCATTTAAGGCTGCAAATAAACGAGAAATGAAAGCGACTGGGATGGGTGATCTAGTGATAGAATGACCAAACGGAGATGTTGCTTCGAGTTTGAAACTCACTGAGGTCTTGTACTCTCCTGAAGTCGGATACACGTTGGTATCTGTTGGGCAACTAGACAAGGCGTTATACTATCGTATTTGGCAACAGAAAGTGCTGATCTGAGGTCGCAATGGGATGAATCAAAATTCAGCCTATCCCATGACAAGCCAATGTTTATACAAGCTTGACGATGAAATCAGTTATGGATTGGCAGGTATAGCTAAGGAAACACTCACCTTGGCAGAGGTACACCATCATTTGGGCCATATTTCATACAAGGCCATGTGCCGCTTGATGAAGGACCAGTTGGTGGCCGGACTAGAACTCGACGACACAGCGCCAAATGAAACTCCCCGTTGCAAGTCATGTGTGTATGCCAAGGCTACATGGAAACTGATACCAAAGGCCCGCGAAGGGCTGTGTGGCAAAATATTTGGTGACGAGATCCATTCGGACCTACGGGGGCCAGCGCCCATCAAGACAAAGGGTGGACAGAAGTACTATGTCACATTCACAGATGATTCGACATGATTTACATACCTTTACCTTTTGCGTGCCAAGAGCGACACCTTTGACGCTTATTGGAAATATGAGGCTTGGGTCAAAACCCAACTTGGCGCAACTATTAAAATTCTTCACTTGGATTGAGGGGGAGAATACCAGGATGCTAAGTTTATTGAGCATCTAAAGGAAAAAGGTACTGTGCAGAAACTTACCATTCATGATACACCGGCTCAAAATGGTGTTGCCAAATGTTGTAACCGAACCATCATCAAGCGCATACATGCACTCCTGCACGCGAGCACTTTACACTCCCCCCCCCAGTCCCAGTGGACTCCCAGTGGACTCCCGGGACTGAACCGGGAATTCCCGGGACTCAACTGGGACTGGGAGGAGGCCTCGAGAGCAGCCAACATGGGCTCAAGCTCAACCAGGACTCCCACTGGAGTCCTGATTGAGTCCTGGTCCACTCCTCTCAATTCCCCGGACTGGCCAGGACGGGTCCGACCAGGAGTCCAGGGGGATTCCTGGTGGACCGTGCTCAGTGCAAGGTATATATATTCTTGCTGATGTGTCACGTGGCATTCAACGGCGCGTAAACGCACGTTTGTTGATTGAAGCCTTGTGACTGGTGACCAGTGACAGGTGACACGTCACCCACTCACAGCCCACACCTCGCCCACACATCCTACACCCAGCCTTGCTATGCCCCGTTCCTCAAAACAAGCTGCGCCACGCTCACCTCCCCCTCGCGCAACCCGTTCAACCCGAAAGCGAGCCAAATCAACGAGCTTGAACAAGAGTGCTGAGGGATCACGCAAGAAAGCAAAATCAGATCAGACGGAATCTAGTGGAACAAAACGGTGCGCACCATCCCCTCTGTATTTCCTGCAGCTTATTAACATCATCCCCTACCTCCACCAATCCCCGATTCCACAGGTTTTTACTCCATGCACACCTGCTCCCTCGAAAAATACCTACCCTCTTGTGCTACGCCCGCCTGGCCCCCTCTCGCATTATGCCTGGCCCCCTCTTCCATTACCCCCACTCCCTCACATGGCACCCACTTTCCCTTCACTTGCGCCCACGCACCCACTCAAATCTGCTTGCATGCCAGCTAGGTACGTGATTCCCTTCAAATTTCCACTTTTTTTTTCTCATTGCCCCGGTTTTTTTTCGCTCGCCTGTGCCCATAACTCTCGCTCTCAACAACTGTCACCACCATCCCTTACATGACACCCACCCTCCCTTTGCGCGCGCCCACGCCAATCCGCTCGCCAGCACCCGCCACCCTTGTTTCCAACCACCCCGGCGCCCTCTTGCATGACGCCCACCCTCCCTTCACTTGCGCGCACCCACGCCAATCCACTCGCCGGCACCCGCCACCATCGTTTCCAACCACCCGGCGCCCTCTTGCATGACACCCACCCTCCCTTCACTTGCACGCGCCACCATCGTTTTCAGGTATGTGATCTACCCCTGTATCCTGGCCTTTTCTCACTGCCCCATGAAATTTTTTATTATTACTCACACCCCTTCTGTCCTGTGAGTTTTTCCCTGTCCTCTACCTACTACCTTTGTATTTTACCCAACCCTGTACTCATTGTATTTACCCACCCCTGTATTGTACCCACCCACTATGTATACCTGTCCCTGTACTCATGTACCTGTTTACCCACCCCTGTATTGTACCCACCCACTATGTATACCTGTCCCTGTACTCATGTACCTGTACTTGTACTTCTTGAATTTGCACAACCCCTGTATCTATTGTAGCAGAGCTGAAGAAGTATTGCTTGATAGTGGGGTCTCTGTTGCACCACCACGACGTGCTAAAGCATCTATTTCATTCCTTCCATCACAAGTTCCAACACACAAGTCTACCCGTCTTCGTCAAAAGCAGGCAGAAGCAGAGAGCCATGAGAGTAACAAAGATGGATCTGGGGAGTCTGTATCAGGTATGTTGGGAATTTATTGCAAGGTGTAGATTTAATGCAATTTAGAAAATGGTGAAGAAAGTGATAAGGCAACTAGTGGTAGTGAATGGCAGGGTGAGTCTGGAGAGGATGCAGAGGATTTGGAATATGTAGATGAGGTAGAGGATCTGGAGGAGAGGGCAGAGGAGGCCCAAGTGGTTGGTCTTGTGAACTCAAATTATATTCTTTGCTAACAGATCTTAGGAACCTAAATTAGGAGGGCATAAGGATAAAGGCAAGGGAAAGGTCAGTGTTCTTGAGATAAATCACTTCTCATACTAAGGAAATTGGGAAAAGGAAATAAGTGGAGATGGCAATGTAGAAGCAGGAGAAGAAACTGACATTCAGGTAATTTAAAAGCTTTCTGAGGAGGTTCAACAGTGATGAACTCAGGGACAGGAAAATGATTCTAGGCTTGAGGATGTGCATGTTGGACAAAAGCCCAGTGGTGGAACAGTGTTTGAAGGTAAATCAATTGTTACCACATTTACAGCAATCTAAAACCTCAAAGATGATCCTGTGGGCTCACCATTGCCACTTAAAGGAGCATCACGCACATCTGGTGGCATTTTTAGAGGTAAAGCCATAGGGAATGTCCATAACATTGGAGATGTTGAGGACAACCTGTCAATGGCTTGTGAGCAGGAGGGGACAGTCAAGCTTTTCACAAGCTTGGCTGAGGCAGATTCCACCAGCATCAAACCCTTGGTTATTAAAATTATAGTGGTGCCTACCATAGCTCCAGTCCTCAAGAAGTTAAGTCGATGCTGCTCACCTATTGAAAGTAAGTAATTGATTATACTGTGAGTTTTTGCCACTGATTGACCTTAGGAGAAAACCAACATATACTTGTCCTGCAAAATGAGCAATGGGCCATGAAAGGGCGCTATGGCATTGCTGTTGAAGAGGATGATAAAATTCAGTGGAGTTATGAAGATGGAAACCCAACTTTGAGTATTTGCATTGTAAGTGACAGACATTATTCATAGTGACTCTTACTCAATGTATATAGAATGCCATTAATCCCCTAGCAGCCACAAGAGGTAGTACTGATGCCCTTGCCACTTCTACAGCAGCAGATTCAGAGAGTAAGGCCTTGAAGTCTGGTGACTTTTCTAAAGATGACCTTGTTGATTTGCTCAACATTCCTGAGCATCTGGTCACTGAAAATAAGAATCTTGGTATCAGGCAGCACTATGCCAGGTATAAGGCCTGCTTGGAAGCTCAGCAGACTTTGAATGAGAAAATGCTGGATGGGACTTGGGTTGGGACAAGGCCAAGGAATGCCTCCATCATTCAACTTTTCACTTCCAAGACTACATGGTTCACATATATCATACCTGCATTTTGTGATATCAACAACTTCCCTGACATCAAAAACTGGCTGGAAGGAGGAGAAGGTTGTCCCAGCAACCTAGAGATTTGGGGCAAAGACAAGGTCATATATACCTTCTCTGATATGAGAGATGAGAAACAGAAGAGGAGTGGTAAAGGAAAGAAAGATAAGAAAAGGAAGGAGGCTAGGAGTGAGCCTTCTGGATCAACAGTTGGAGGTCAGTCAAGGAAAAGCAAGAAGAATAAGTAAGCAGTATTTGTGATCTGCACCCTATGGCATTTTCTAAGTAGATCAATGCAATGGTAGCTATCCTTTTGTGTTCCAAAGTGCCTATCAAGTCAGCTGGCTAATGTTGGGAATATTCATCCTTTGTCTCCTTCCTGGTGCTGCAGCACAAGATGAAAGCCCATTCCCCAATATTGCATTCAAGACATTTAACCAATTTGTGGAGGCTCATTTCAGCTCCACTGTTACTTTGTCAACAGTCTTAGTGACCCTGTTCACTGTTACTCAGAACACTGATCTCCTCAACTTACATTTTCGTCAGGCAAGTGCCACAGGTGAAAATGAGAGAAGGACCACAGCTACTGCTTGGATCAAATGTCTTGGCAATGGATTGAGTAACAGGCTGAAAGAGACAAATAGCCATTTATTGAAAAAATCAGAGTTCAATCTGGCACATATGTTGCAGGACAATATTGATAAAGCAGTGGGGTTAAAAATTGAAGCTTTGTCAATCTTCCTGGGTTTGAATCCATGTACTCCTGCAGGTAAATTTAAAATGAAATTAAAGCCAATTGCACATGAGATATTGCAACCAGTCCACATCATATCTCCTGCAGTGGCTGTATGTCAGACTTCCTTTTGCAACAATGCAGCTCTATATCAGGGGACAAAGCAAAGAGACATCCCACATGTAACATTGATTAAAGATTTTAAAAGTTACAACAATGTGCTTGTTCTCTCAGGGCGATGCAAAAATGCAATTATACTACACAGATCATGAGAGAGCACCTTTGAGTGAGGACAAGCATGAAAGAGTATACCTGAATGCTGCAAAGTATATCAAAATAGGGCAGAAACTATGGGTTGACCGAAGGTTCAACTCAGCTGTGCTCAGTGCAATGTATAATTTCCATGCATCTGCAGCAGCATACAAAGATTTCTGGAATGATGCTTTCAAAAACACAGGAATAGTAACAAGACGTCATATCTGGCAGGCTTTCATCCAAGAATCAATGCGTTTTGTTGCATCAGAGTCTAATGTAGATGTCACAATGGATGATAATCTTTCAATAGAGGAGGTGACATCAGAGGCATACAAGATCCTTGGTGAAAAGGGCATTATAAGAGCTGCTGAACACCATGCTTGTGCTGAATGTGCACAACAATATAAGGGGACTGCTGATGTGATCACAGAAAATGATGAAGCAGAGACATTGGGTATGGATGATATTAGGCTAAATCCTGGGAGTCAACAGGAAGTAGTTCATGGAACTGATGATGATGAAAATTCCCTTGTTAGGCTGGTTGTCATGGATGGGATAGTCATTGGCCACACCCATTGTGCCTGGGGTAACTGTACAAGTGATCTGCAAAATGCACGTGGGGGTGTCTACTGTGCATATCATGAGAACCTCTATGGAGGGCTTTGCCATGTGACAGATTGTAGAAATGTCAAAGTTCAAGGTACAAAAGCATGTCATCAGCATCAAGACATCTGGGAGAGATTTGTTGCTAATAGTAGGCGTTGTACACTGGGAGGTTATAGAAGAGGACTCAGAAGGCCAGATGAAGGTTTGGCTTGGGCATCTAGGAACACTGGGGAAGAACCAGAGGTTGCTCAACCAGTACAAACTGGGAATGTGCAGCCACATGATGTTGCTCAACCAGTACAAAGGATAAAACACCATTTTACACCACCCCACTTTTACTGTGTTGAAACAATATGTGCTCCTTGTGGAGTGGTCCTTGCATGGAAGAAATTCCCAAAATCAGAATCACCTGCCCATATCATGGACTTCCTGAGGCTAGTGTATCCTACACCAGAGTCTAGGCCAGACTATATATGCATTGATAAGGCATGCCTTGTTCTCCGTAGTTGCATAAGAAATGGCAGCTGGGACTTGGAGAGGTGGAAAGATACAACAAGATTTATTGTTGACTCATACCATTATGTCAACCACCGGGTTGATGATGAACTGTGCAGGACTTATTGCAATCCTGCTCCCTTAAATGGCTCTGCACCTAACTTAGTGGTTGCAGCTAGAAATGCACAAGGCCAGTTGTACTATAAGCGTGCCTTCAACACACAAGCATGTGAACAACTGAATGCTTGGCTTGGTGGGTTTGAGCATATATTAAACAGAATGACCAGGGGCAATTTTGACTGGTTCTTGCATGTTATGCTTTTCTACCACTCCAAACATGTAATCCTGAACCAGAAAATGAAGGAAATAGGGGGAGAGGAAATGGAAGAAGAAGAATAAGTGTTGCAATTGTATTGTAGTAGTAGGATCACATATATATTTTTTCATGGTGGGCATTACACTATTTTGGTAGTAATAAGATCAACAATGTGCTGTTACAAAGAAGAGAGAATGAACATAAGTAACAATTGACAAATGAGACAGAAACCATCACCAGATGGCTGATATGGCAATTGTGAAGACCTTTTCTTTCCTCTGTTGAATGCATGTCTGTTAATGAGAAATGGGGTGAGGAATTTGGTTTTTGTAGGAAGGTATTTGACCATGGGAAGCATAGTCTATTGTGGGAATTCATACAAAAAGGTGGCTTAGTGCAGAAAATGAAAGTAGTGTGGGAATATCCACAGGGGGTTATTCTGACCATGGAAAAATGGTATGAGTCATCTGTGTGGATAGACACTTATGTCTGGTTGTAACTGTGGGAAATTTAGTGTTATGTGGGAATGTGTAAAGTAGGTTTGTATGAATGCAGTGTGATAATATGCATGGAAGTTATTCTGACCGTGGGAAAATATATGAGGGCACGGTCAGCAATGGGGTGGGTGTATAAATATTCAGATGGGGTGTGGGAAATGTAATCTAATGTGGGAATTTGATGGTTTGACTGTGGGAAAATGTAGACCAGTATGAATCAGCTGTGGGGATGTGTATGTGGTACAGAAGGTCAGCAAGCTCAAAAGATTCTCGACTGTCATATGGAGCAAAGTCCTCCTCAGGCACATCCCAAGGTGCTGGTGCTGTACCATCTGGTAAGAATTCGCCTTTTTTGTTACATAGCCGTCCTTCAAAATAATTTTAATATCCCATATGCACACTTATGTACAATGCAATCAGATGCTGCAGGGGCAGATCAACAGTCTCCTGCAGATCTGGGCCCGGACTATGGTGAATACTGGCAAAAGCCCCCCATTTTGCAGCGCCCAAGATATGTATGATACAATTGATGCAACAGAAGATGGCCACATACCATGGCAGTCCTTCTCACTGTCATACCAGCCCAAAGAAGGCGAGGACATCAGAGAAGTATTGTGGAAGCAAAAAACATTTGACATTTATTTTCGTGACCCCCACAATGTACTGTTGACACAGCTATCCAATCAGGACTTTGCTAAGGAGATGGACTTTGCTGCCAAAGATGTACGTGATGTCATAACAAATGTTAGGCAGTTTTGGGATTTCATGTCAGGTGAATGGGCTTGGAAACAATCTGTATGTATCATTATTCTAACTGGGAGTGTTTTAACTGAAGCATCTTCGATTTTTAAAGGATAAATTGGCTAATGACGAGGCAAATCATGTAGCTACTTTATGCCCCATCATCTTAGGGAGCAATAAGATAACAGTGTCTGTCACAACAGGCCAGAATGAATATTATCCACTGTACATGTCAAATGGCCTCATTCACAACAATGTTCGCCAGGCACATTGCAATGGCATCTGGTTAATTGCATTTCTTGCAATTCCAAAAAGTAAGCATACATATCCTATCTCACCAAGTCTAATGTCAGCTTATAGCTGACAGGGAACATGATGATAGTAAAGCATTCCGACGTTTTCGGTGTGAGCTCCACCATAGCTCAATTGCCTGTATTTTAAAATCACTACGCCCGGGAATGACCACACCAGAAGTGGTTTGCTATGCTGATGGCCACTATCGCCGCACCATTTACCAAAATCGGTCCCATCTGAGATAAGATCGGATAGATCTGAGATGTTTCCCATGGTGCAGAACACATTGTGTGTGTAACGGATTACATCTGTTTCAACACTCCCCCTCATTGAGGATCTCAATGCCAAATTTATCTCTTAACTCTTTGAACTTTTGCCAAGTCAAATTTCTTGTTAAGATATCAGCTAATTGATTATTTGTAGGAACATATTGAATGTTGATATCTTTATCCTCAACACATTCTCTAACATAATGATAACAAATATCAATATGTTTGTTCTATGTTCTTGAGCTGGATTCTTTGCTAAGAATATTGATCCTCTATTATCAACATTAAGATCAACAGCTCCAGCATTAAATCCTAGTTCTTTAAATAAGGATTTAATCCACATGATTTGTCTAGAACAATCGGAGCTCCTGCTAATAGAACTAGATTACCTGTTACTGATTTGCATGTGATTTGGTCACCAGCCCAATCAGCATCAGCATAAGCATTAAGTCCTTCTTTGTTAAAGCCATCATATGTTATTTTTCCATTTATAGTGGAATTAACAGATTTAATGATATATAAGGCTTTAGCAATATTTCTTTAGAAGGATTAACCATGAATTGTGACATCATGATTACTGCTTGAGTAATATCATATCTTGTGCCAAGTGTAAGATATAATAAGGATCCAATAATTGATTGATAGTAACTCCTTTCTTGAGGAGTTGCAGAACCTTCATTCGCTGCAGGTATGTATCCTGCTGGTAATGGTGTGTGAACAGGTTTAGCATCTTCTTGACCAAATCTTTTAACTATTTTCTTTGCATAGTTAATCTGATCAAGAGTTATCAATTTTCTCTTTCTATCTCAGACTATTTTCATTCCAAGATATTCAGAAATGGGTCCTAAATCTCTACATTCCCATTTAGTCATGAATTTGTGTTTTATTTCCATGAGTAATTTTCTATTATCACCCATGAATAACACGTCATCAACATATAGTATTGCTACTATTATTGATTTTTGTCTATAGCAAACATAGACTCCTGTGTCTGTAAGACATTGTCCAAAGCCTAATTCTTGTAGACTTTTGTTCGCTTTTTTATTCCAAGCTAAAGAAGCTTGTTTTAATCCATATAAGGCCTTTTTGAGCTTATAGACTTTGTGCTCTTGTCCTTTGATGATAGATCCTTCTGGCTGTTCCATATATATGTTTTCTTCTAAGTCTCCATATAGGAATGCTGTCTTTACATCTAGCACTTCAATTTCCCAATTTTCTAGCGCTGCTGTAGCCATGAGGAGTCTCACAGTTTCAAATCATGCAACTGGTGAGAATGTATCATCATAATCAACTCCAGGTATTTGTGAAAATCCTTTAGCAACTAGTCGAGCACATTTTTGACCATCGCTTTTAACAGCATAAACCCATCTACATTTCACAGGTTTTCTGTTTTAGGACATGGTACTAATTCCCATACATCATGGTCTTGAAGGGCTTTAATTTCTTCTGTCATTGCATTATGTCATTCATCCCATTCTTTGGGATTAGATGCTTTTAATTTATATGCATCTCTATATGTCCATTGATCCACATTTTTGGAATAATTTGGACTTATGGCTTTTGATAGAAGGTAGTTAACAAATTTATTTCCTCCTTCTTTATGCAATTTATGTATAAAGTTGACAAGATTGTCACTAGGTGACTTAGATCTGAGATGTTTATTTATCTCATCTTCACTTGGATCACCAAATGGATCTTCATCATCAGACTTTGGTTGGTTTAAATCTGGAATAGATTCACCACCTGAAATTGGTCTGATTTCTTTTTCTGATTCTTCTTTGTCAGATTCAGAATTAGATGGAGTTTTATAATTGTCTGTCTCTGATCCTGAACTAGAAGGTTCATCCATTTGTAAATCCATTTCTATTTGTTTTAATGGATTTTCTAGTGCTTTTCGTGAAGTTGAAGGACTGAGGATAGGTCTAAGCCTTCCTTAACCTTTCCCAAAAACTCTTTTCTCCCATTCTGCTTTGGATTCTTTTTCTGTTTGAATGGGATTTTCTCGTCCATAAAAATTGTCAGACAAGAATTTTGGTTTTTTAATTCGGGAAATCCTTCTGAGAGTTTCATCAAATCTCTCATCTTGTCTAGATTTTCCTTTCTCTGAATGTTATCTCCATGTTGATCTTTGGGGATATTTGTTGTTCGTTCAGGAGGTGTAATGGTTTGATTCAAATTTGGTTCTATATTATCCTGATTTTCCTTATCAGGAGTCAAATGTGAATCTGGTAGCCCTTTATCATTATCATTATTACGAGATGGACTGCTGTTTCCATCAAATGTAGCATCATGATTTTTATGATAATAATTGTTTCTTTTATCCTTGGGAATATCATCATCACTGTCACTATCATATGAGTGACGACCATGATGTATGTGGGAATCGGAATCAGATTCCTGTCCTTCTTCATCATCCCAAGTTTCAATACCTGGTGGACATTTAAATAGTCTCTCATTTTGGCCTTCTATTTTGGCTCTAGGAAATATATGTTCATCAAATAATGATTGAACACCAACAAATATGGAGTTATTGTTTTGCATGAATTTATAAGCTTTTGAGCCATTTTCATATCCAATGAATGTCATGGCTTCAGCTCTTGGCATAAGCTTATTTGGTCTAATTTCTTTTGGTAAGAAAACCCATGCTAAACATCCAAATGTTTTAAAGTAATGAACTTCTGGCTTTTGTTATATGAATTTTCGTATGGAGTCATCCATTTTGTTCTTTTTAATGGTGTATGATTATATGTATGGATAGCAGCCTCCATTGCAAATTCCCACCACAATTTAGGACATTGTGCATGAGTCTCATACTTTCTGCTTTTCCAATATAGTATTATTTAATCTTTCTGCATGACCATTTTGTTGGTGGATGTATGGTGCACTTTGTTCATGTAATATGCCTTTTTGCTTTAAGAATAGATCAAATTCATTTGATTTAAACTCTCCCCCTCAATCCGATCTGAAACGTCTGACTTTCCTTCCTGTTTGGTTTTCAAACAGTGTAACAAAGTCTTTAAAGTTTTGAAATGTTTCTGATTTTGATTGTAGGAATGCCAAAAGGCATATGAAGAATAGTCATCAAGAATCATTAAACACCATTTTTTACATGGTATGACTCTTGTGGAAATTCAAGTAAATCAGAATGTAACAACTCTAAAGGTTGTTTTGAACGTGTTTGTGAAGTAGGATAAGATTTATTATGCATCTTCCCTTGTGCACATCCTGAACAAATAGGAATATCTGAAGGTATTTTGATTTTACTATCAAAACCTTCAGTATTATTTTTAATTACATTTTTGTTTGATGAGCCATACAATTATGCCAGGTAGTAAAATCAGCCAAATTGACTGATTTGTTCATTTTTTTATCAATAATCACTTCTGCCCAATGAATCGGTTCAAACCGATTTTTAGGTCTAGCAATTATTGAATTATTTCCTTTATATAAAAATACTGTCTGGTCACTGTTAGATGATTCGACATAACCAGCGATTTTCGATTGTCCCAATGAAATAAGTTTATGAGAAGCTTTTAGCATGTAACACACTTCCAATTTAGCGTATGTCTCTGTCCTTTGGGATTTTTAAAGGTGAGGAACATGGTTCCTTGACCTAATATGAGAGCAGCTGATTTAGAATCTGCTGTCTTTATTTCTTCAGGTTCAGAATGTGGATTATACTCAACAATATCATTTTTGTTATTAGTAATGTGCACAGATGCACCTGAATCTATGATCCAATATTCTTGTTCTAAGTTCTCACTTTTACACAATGCAGATCTCATTACATTAGCAGCTATTAGGCTACTTTTACATCTGCTACCTACAAACTTACCATTACTATGGTGATTTCCATGATGGTTACATTCTTCCATCATCTGCAAAGAAATCATCATCATAGTATTCATTGTAGGTTTCTTCAGGATCATATCTGATTTATAATCAGTACTTGTATCCTGGTCAGTGAGAAGAACATACTCATCCCAATAACCATTATCTATTTCATTAATAGATTTTTCCTCAACTTCTTTCTCATTATGAGAAACTTCTTCATCATCTATTCTAGCTTTAGGTATAGATGCATCAACAAAGTCTTCTTCTATAAGATCTTTTCCTTTTCCTTTAAGATCTTTGATTCTTTTCATTATTTGATATTAATCCATTTGCTTTATTGTCATTTTCTAGCCACTCTAAGTGTAACTTCCATTTTTGAGTAAGTGCTGACACTTGTGCAGCTGTTACACTGGGTGCATTCATCTTATTATCATCTGCAACTGTATAGTCAACATGTGTAATGCCTCCATTCACATATTGCCATACAGATTTAGATTGAAGCATAGTTCATTGATCGTTCCCAAGTGTTCCAATTACTGGAACCCTTTAATATGGGAACTCTATCCTTGTCACTGTTGTCCACACCAACAGGATAATGGCTCTTATTTGTTTGAGCAATTTTATCAATATTTGCCCAGCCATATTTTCCTTTTGTGGACAATGTGAGATGGAAATGCCCATTCTGCTGCTGAACTAGAGTGAAGCCAATGTCTTTACAAAGACTGTGGCTCATTTCAGACATCTCCTTAATAGTAGGATATGCCTTCCACACATATTTGGGCAGTGCTCTAAGTTTCACTGCTGCCAAATAGCAGAAACCTGGTCTTTTCCAGATAGGTTTCTGATGTGTGTGAGTTAACACTCTATTCGTTGATTGTATTCATATAAATCACCCTTTTCCAATGGGTGATCCTTTTGAGCAGCTAAGAATGTTTCATTTTCATCATCAGATAATTCCCAATGAGAATTATCAGAACCACAGAGTAGATCTTCAAAGGTTTGATCCTTTGACTCCTTTAACTCATCATGAGTAGGAATTCTATTTCTAGGTTCTTTGGATCTAGCAGTGACTTGGATATTATGTGTTTTCAATTTTAACCGATTTTCCTTCTGACATAGTTTCTTGGCTCTTTTCTTTTTATGAGCCAATTTCTGTTCATCAGATTCCTTGGAGAGCCAAGATTCTGCATTTTCTGCATGAATCCTTTGCTCATCCACCTCTTTTTGCAATTTATTCATTGCAAGTTTAACCTTTGTATTTTTTCGTATATGATCTATATGCTCTTTAAATGATCTCATGTGTTTCTTTGAGATCATATCTTAACTTGTCATTATGACTCATTAAGACATCACATGTTTTAACCACTTTTTCAACAGTGCCTGCTATGTCCTTAATTGTATCTTGATGATTACTCATCATGATTCAAGCGTCCGCCACTAGATCATGTGCATGATGTAATTCTTGTAGTCTTTTATAGTGAATTGGTGGAGTCACTTTGTCTTTGTTTGACTACACAAATTTTATGGGCATGATACCCATATTTACAAAGGTTTTGGCAATTGCTTGCCACTCCTTAATATCTTTATATGATGGTTTCCCATCATATCTCCCTTGCATCTCTCCTTCCTGGTTCCCCCCAGAGGATGGTACCGAAGCGGGTCAATCTCCCACTTCAATGCATCGGTAACCGTCCTTGCTCCAAATGACTTGAGCCACTGCTCATGTCTTCTTTCCTGTTCTTCAACAGGAAGGGAATATACCAAATTAGGATTATTTGCCTTTTGGAGTCTAAGGGGACCATGCACATTTTTCAAGCCATTTTTAGCAACAGCTTCAAAATTGGACCTAGATGGTCCAGGCACAGGCATGGGGGACCTACTCTCCACATTGCCTAGACGTGGGAAAGGTGTTTGTGGCCTAACCTGTTCAGATTTGAACAGGGGTTCAGTACCAAATTGTACTGGATTTGGGTTTACATATTTTTCCCAAATCTGCCTGAATCGACGAGTCAATTTCCCAACATAATGCGCCATTTTGCACATGTGATCCTGTTGCTGTCTTTGGTAGTGGGCCAGCACCGCTTTCTCTTGTGCCTCACACCGTTGAGCCAATACTGATTGACTATCTTCTAGATGCTGTTGTCTAGTATCTGAGTCAATGCTTTGATTTGGCCCACTGCCTGTTACTCGTGTTTTCCCCACACTCTTTTTGTGAGACACTGGTATCCATAAGTTACCAAGAGGTGGGGTCACTGATTCCTGTTTGATAACAGGGGAAGAGGACAAGGATGGTGTGTGTAAAGAAGGGAGTGAAGATGGAGTCTTCACTTTAGGGGTCTCCAAAATCGCTGGAGATGTGGAGCTAGGCAAGCAGATATTTCTGGCCTGATGGCCAAACTCATGCTTGTGTAAGATATTAGACATGGTGATTTTGCCTAATTTGAATTGGGCAATCACCTTCTTGCCTTTTTTATCGGCCTCTTGGCCAAAGAAAGGCCTGTTGATATTGTTGGTGACAACATCAACATCAATGACGTCTTCGGGGAAAAGATCCCCATACCCAATCTTCTGACCGGAGTTCCCAGATTTGAAACTTAAAATGGATCTGTGGAGACCACAGAGTTGCCGGAGTTGGCAGAGTTGCCAACTTGATTGCCAAAACTGGCGGAATTGCCAGATTTGGCAGAAGACAGGGAGGAAGACGAGTTATTGCCAGATTTGGCAGTGGTGACGGTGGAGGAGGAAGAGGCAATGTTGTTGACAAAAGACATTTTTAAATTTCAAAAAATATAAAAAATAGGTGAGAGTTGGTTTGGATTGGTTTGAAGTCTGAAAAAGTGTGTCAGCTCTACTTTCTAAATATAGCAGAGGCTGGCACTTTTCGTCATGACTTCCGGTTATGGGACACAGATAGATCCCATGACAGAGACTTGAGACTTGCTTTTGGCTTCTCAATTCATTGCCAGAAAAGGGATCCATCCTTTTCAGGAGTGCTTCAGGGCTCCATCAAATTCCCTGACAGCAAAAATCCATCACTATGTAACTATTTTTAGAAATGTACTAATGCTGCTAAGGAGATCCTATTTCTAAGCAGGAAGCTAAGCTTGTGCCTGCTGCTACCATGGAACAAGGTCCAAGCAGCATGACCCTTATACAGAATAATTACATAATATAATCAGAACAATGGGATGAAAACCCATATATTGATATAAGTGCTTAATTATTCACGGCCAATAGGGGGGCACAAAGCCTTTTGATTGGTGGATGGGACAGAACCCATCTGATCTTTATCCGTCTTAGACGGCCCTAAATCCGGAGAATGTTGATAAGCCGGAGTTCACCATCCACCCCAGATCTGGAAAATCAACAGATCCAGAGTTATGGTTTTGGTATTGACTGGGTTAACACAGAAACCCAGGGCTGGTATAGTTTGCCATACTAAGTATTATTTTCACACCTCTCCAGGTGGTGCCTGCAGATCTCTGTCAAGATTGAGGCATACTCATATTACTGGTGAGTTCCCAGGGTTACGTCAGCAATCATGACAGTGATTACAGTATTGTACAGCTATGGGCACTACTAACAAACCTGATTACCTGTTTGGTGAGTACCAAAAGCAGGTGACACTATCTCCTGTGCAATGACAGCATGGTGCGCACAGCCACTTCGCTTATAAGCGAAATGATGTCATAGGTCAGCCATCAGGTCTGCGAGCAGATGGGGCCCATAACCTGTCGAAGCAACAACTGACAGGAGCGCAGCAGAATAGTAGAGCTAAGTAAGTAACACTTACTTGTAGCTGTAGTATTCACTTAAGTCCATTGTAGAGCGATCACTTAGTAGAGCAGAGGATGTAGATTGACATCTAAGTACTGAGGTATTTATACAGTCTATCTACTGGTCTGATGTCAGCAATATTAGTAGCGCTGACTGGAACCTCCAATAAGATATATAGAGTTACAGTGAGCATAATGTTACAGTTACAGTTACACTCAGCATATAGTAGCTACCTTAGGACAGAAATATGAAGGAAGCTATGAAAGGAGATAAGTGTCCAAGCTGTATGATGCGCAGTAATATGAGTAATAATGGTGAAGTAAAATGGTCCACTTAGTAAAGTAGATGACACTGAGGAGGAAACTATAACAGTCAGACTTTCATGTCTGGCTCAGGCCTTTTGCACAGTGGTTAAAGTGACTTCAACAGTAGATACCCCACCATGTTTTTTATCATGCTCTCACCTAATAATGATAAAAATAATATTTTTCCTGATGTCACACACAACCTCCAAAACATTATTGTCCAATATGCATCAGGTTACCATCTAGACAGAACCATTGAGCAAATCAATCATGTCTAAATCATGTTGCATCCACATCAACCCATGTGGACATACACCCTTGGCCCATGCAATCTCTCCAGAGTCATTGAGAAGGGGCGGATAACGTGCCTTGCCCTCTGCTCCAACCCATTCAAAATCAGTTAACAGCGCTCGTAACCTGTTATCCTCTTTCTTGACGAGGATGTTGGGCCGGCGGATGTCCCGAATACAAGTTTTACATTGTGAAGGATTTCGATCGCTCTCCTCACATCGTGCAACAGATTTGAGGGAATAGGCTGGGTGCTACCGAAATGATGGAATGCATCCCTGCCCTCAACCAGTTCCATGATGACCATCATCACCCCGCCCTCCAGTCTTTCGCAGAAAAACAGCTCTGGCGCGCAGTCAGCAGCGGCGACCATGCGATGAGCTTCTTCGTGGTATGACTGGCAGAACTTGATGAGGACTAGGCGGTCATTATATGTCGCCTTAAAAAGCGAACGTCGATAGTTGTTTGGCTCGCGTCCCTCGTAATCGAATCGGTTCAAGATCGTTAGCGACTCCTGCGGGTGCCTGTAGGCAGTATAGGTTGGCTGAGGAAATAGCCGGTTCACGAGTGGGTTTGAGTTTAGCTTTAGACAACGATAGTATTCTTTGAGCGTGTTCAAGGCACGCGCAACAGCGGCAAAAGTCCGGGAAAGGGTCACAATCTGCTCATTGGTCCCGCCAAGGCAGATGAAATCCGTAAATGCCTCGGCGACGAAGATATCGGCCAAGATTGCTCCGCCGAACATGATGTATGGACCAGCGATGGATATAATGATGCAGGGACAGCAAGTCGTATTACGTATATCCTTGTACTGTGGAAGACATCGTTCAGTTTCTTACATCCACGTAGTTGTGTAGGTAACGGACCTTGTCATTGGCGAGCGACTTACGCAACCCTTGCGTATTTTGAACCGCACATTGTCCTGCGACTCCGAGTTCGTTCTTTAGCTCCAGATGGCCCACAATAGCAACTTTTTCGCCGAACGTCTTATCACCGAGATCTTGCTCGATCAGAGCATCGCTTTCAGCCTTCTTCTTCCCGCCAGTAGTCGCGGCAACATTCTCACGTAGTTTGATCCCCAAAAGGCTGCATATATATGGGTAGACATGACTGGCCCGCTCCTTCTCCGTCCGGTATATTTCTGTCGATGCCAGGATCAACTTGGCGGTGTCATCCACGCGTTTCTCCGCTAGTGGGTCTACGAAGTTGTTGAGATCCTGCAATGAATCTTTAAGCTGGGCAAAAGCTGTGTGATATATCGTGATTGGAGGGCCTCTACGATTAGCCGGGCGTCCGTCATAAATCGGGCGTTTCTCTTGCTCCGACTTGAATATGGTAGGGCTGTTGGAAATGCTTGATGGTGGGGCGGCGGCCTTTGCATCCTCAATAATCTGATGGTGCGCTAGGGCATGCCTCGTCTACACACACGATGACAATGCAGAAATGGAAACACACCTCGTTCAGCAGGGTGAGTTGTATCTGGCTCGCCAAGAACCTTTGCGACAACGTGCAACTGTCCTTTTACAGGCCCTGTTGGAAAAAGTGTGGACAGCTCTGAAAGGGAGTCCAATGGTGTAAGATCGACGTTTTTGAGACTTTCTTTGAGGCTATCATCCACGAGTAGGGAGACCTGACTGAGAATAAGATCCGAGGCATCAACGTGGTCGAGGTGACGTTTCTTCTCCTCCTTGATCATCTTCTTGAGAGTGCTAACATTGTCGGTCTTTGGAATCTTGACAGTAAATATCTTATTTTGATCATCGCCAAGAACGAGGCAATTGAGCGAGAGAAGTTGCGCTGAGATCTGGAGCTGCGATAGGCTAGTAGCCAGGTCCACTGAACAACATCAATGAGATCGTCTGTGACGTTGGGGATCAGAAAAAGGATTTTGGACGTACCGTAGCCTGGCGCTTTAACGAGAATGTGTACTACGTCTTCTTCCGAGTCTCTCGCAAGTGAGGACACTTTCTCTGTGGGCCCCAACTTAACACCGTCTGCTGGTGGCTCCGAGACAACCGTGCCACTGGGAACGGAAACTTTCCAGAGATCCAGATCCGAGGCAGCAACGTGGTCGAGGTGAGGTTTCTTCTCCTCCTTGATCATCTTCTTGAGAGTGCTAACATTGTCGGTCTTTGGAATCTTGACAGTAAATATCTTATTTTGATCATCGCCAAGAACGAGGCAATTGAGCGAGAGAAGTTGCGCTGAGATCTGGAGCTGCGATAGGCTAGTAGCCAGGTCCACTGAACAACATCAATGAGATCGTCTGTGACGTTGGGGATCAGAAAAAAGGATTTTGGACGTACCGTAGCCTGGCGCTTTAACGAGAATGTGTACTACGTCTTCTTCCGAGTCTCTCGCAAGTGAGGACACTTTCTCTGTGGGCCCCAACTTAACACCGTCTGCTGGTGGCTCCGAGACAACCGTGCCACTGGGAACGGAAACTTTCCAGAGCTCCAGATCCGAGGCAGCAACGTGGTCGAGGTGAGGCTTCTTCTCCTCCTTGATCATCTTCTTGAGAGTGCTAACATTGTCGGTCTTTGGAATCTTGACAGTAAATATCTTATTTTGGTCATCGCCAAGAACGAGGCAATTGAGCGAGACGAGTTCGGTGGTCATGATGATCGAGTGTCACGAACAAGTTGTCACGCCGCTTCAACAAAGAAAGCGATGTCACAGAGTAGTGACTAGTGACTCTGTCCGTCGCGTCGCTGCCGTGGTTTCTCAGCTTGTCATCTACAAAAAGTCGGCGGCCGAGTCGATTCTGGCAAGGCGTGACGGGCTGGGAGTGCCCTAGCCGGGGCTCGCCCGAGCTGGCGCTGCCCGACCATCCACCAAGCCAACATCCCACCTGTCCTGGCAATGCTTGACCGGCTGATGCTAACTCCCAGCGTTCCCGCTACATAGCTAAGACACATCCGGCGTGACGCGTCCTGGCCCATGGTCCAACTTAGCTTTGATATGCTGAAGTGTATTAGCAGCATCATGGCTTCGACTCAAATGTTATTGTTGGGATTTGGACTCTCCGTCATGCTGGATACGACGAGGGTTGCTTGTGATAGCAAAAACGCTGCGGCTTTCTGCTCTGGATCAGCCGATAAACGATTGAGGGCAGCTCCGGAAGCACCCTCTCGCTTACATAGAAGTGGCGTAGACTCGGTCATCAACAAAAAGTCGGATGGCCGGTCAACCCTCCCATGCGGGTTCAGACCCTTTCCAGGCCAGCGAGATTCGAAAGGCCTTTTGAAGTATGACCTGGGTCGGAAGTCAGCTCAACGATCCTCTGGGTGGCGAAATCTCACCGCCAGGACTTTCGGTGGCCAAATCTCACCGGGAAGGTTTAATGTTGGCCAATCCTCGCCAGTAAGGTATAATGTTGGCCATTATTATTTGATATCACCATTAAAATAACCTTTATTCATACTATGAATTACACTTGGTTGTAAACTACTTGAGTATTCGAAAGGATCGGTGAAGCTTCGGTACTTGCTCATTTACGAGCATTGCGATTTCTGGTTATACGACTGGTCGGCGGTGGTGCAACAGCCTTGGCTCACTTCTTTCCTGATGGCCGATCCTTGGCCATTTGCGTGGATTCAGTGCGATCGTCTTCATCCGACAAATTTGTCGAAGCAACAACTGACAGGAGCGCAGCAGAATAGTAGAGCTGAGTGTCGAAACTCTGATAGTTATTACAATAGTTACATTAGATTAGTTACATTCATTACAATAACTAATGTAATGAATATCTTATCTAATATCTTATATAATAAGAATAACTATTATTTAGTGTTTCATATTTAATCATAATAGCTTACATAATATTACCACGTGTTTTGTGACACATGTCACAACATGTCACAGCCGTGTGACAGTAGTGTGACAGAAGTCACGCTTATGTGACAACGTGACAGAGTGACGTGACAAGTCACAGGAGTGACATGACTCATCCTATGACATCACTGATAGTCATAAATGACTCATATGACTCATATGACTCATAATACGTCATATAGAACATTATGATGTCATATAGAATGTTATGGAATATCTATTAATAAAAATGACTCATATAGAAGGATATGATGTCATAAAGAACATCTTAGAAGGAATATTAATAGAAGAAGACTCAGAATGACTCACTAGCGGTACCAGTATTATGTAATAGGTAGATTACACTGTACTTAAATTAGGGTTTCTGAAATGCATATAAGGAGGGCATTCTGAGCGACTATCCCCTCAGTTTTCTACAAACTACAATTAGTTAAGGCAACCACCTAAGCTAAATATGTAAGTAAATTGAATCCTTACTTAGCTAGCTGCTGCGCTGCTGTCAGTTGATTCAATAGGTTATGGGCCCTGGCGACTGCCTACAAAACGCTCTGAAGTATAGGGTGTTATATGTTATAGAAGGGTAGTAGTCTACAGTGTAGTAGTTTAGTGTTTTGCATTTGTGTGATCGACTGACATCTAAGATCTCCAAAAATATCTGTTCTAAAGATATGGCTGATGGCCCTCTATCAATAGAACAGATGAGATCTGATAGTTGATTGTGTGATCTGTGTTTGACATTTTCTCTCACGCCTACGAATGATGCTAACCCAATCATGGGATAAATGATCGCTTAATGGTAGCAGGGATACCATTTCTGTCACACTTGTGACAGACTATCTGGGAAGATAGATTAAACATCTGGTGTCACGCATCGGAGTCGTGTGTTGTTGGGAAACAACGAAATCAAAATTCTCCCAGGACTGGCAAGTCTTAAAACATGTTGTGGTTTTGTCACACCACTACTAAAAAAGACACGGATTTTGGGCCGCTTTATGCGGATAACAGGGCCGATCCCCTGTAAAGGCTTCACGCACCCCCAATTGCCCGTTACGTTATTGCATATATCATAATGACCGTTTTCGTCGGTCTTCTATATTTTATTATTATAATATTCGTATAAAGGTCGTGCTGAGGCGGACTTCCGTCGTACACGCAGACTATTGTTGGGCAGATGAATAGCACCCCAACTAGATTAGGACGTCTGAGGATGTCACTTACACAGATACATACACACATACATACATACATATATACATACTAGTTTGTACGCAGGGAATTTGAAGGAGCCCTGGTACGAGATTGGCATACAACATCCATACAATGAGTCGTTTGCGTTGCAGACAAGTCCATGACGTATTGTTTCAAAAATAGCACAGCCTGATAAGCACCTTTTTTCTCATGTATCATTCGGGAAATAAAGAATTAGGCTAATATATTTCTATTTTTAGAAACAAATCGAAATGTCTCAAGTTTACCATATCGGTCCCCTCTTTTACCAATCTCCATTATCGAGTATCTCGATAAGGCTATTGGCAAAACCGGATTTATCAACTCTGGCATCATCGCTCGAGTTTTGATTAACAATCAGAAATTGACTAAGCAGGATGTCTTGGACATCATCAGAAAGTTTGAAGAAGCGGATATGCTCAAATGTGACCCTTATGGGCGTCTCGCTCGCGTCGTATATATGGCACATGCCTGTGCCAGCTATAATTGTATCAATGGCACGAGGTCTTTACCCTGGGCCACATATTCCGCACGGAATCCGCGCGGAATCCGTGGAATCCCAGGAATGGACTGGGAATATTCCCAGTCAGTCCCAGTGACCTGAACATAGTGGAACATCAGTGATATATTCCTAGTGGATTCCCACTGGGTTCCTAGTCCTTCCCAGTCCAAGCACAGGGAATGTGCTAGTCATTCCAAGGACTCCCACCATTGGGACTGGTTGGGAATGGCTAGGACTGGCTGGGAATGGCTCAATTTCCTTGTCACAGGCTCACAGCCACATGTCACACAGCCACATTGTTCACCGTGACAAATGTGATTTGGCACATGTGACTCTTTCTTAGGTGACACCGTGACTGCACTTATCTGTGACAATGTGACTGCAATTGCCTGTGACACTGTGACTACGTGCCATGCCTACTACTCGCACTTCGTCTCGCCGACAGCAACCCCCCATGTCACCGCCCAAAAGGGGCCGCAAGCGCACCGGCTCAACTGTGTCAATACAGAGCAACCCCAGAAATAGAAAAAGGCGAAGGCAAAAGATGACGACGTTGCCAAAATGGCAATTGACAAGGATAAGGGCAGGATAACAAGGTATGTCCTGCGATTAAATTTGGGCCACAAAGAGTTGAAAATGGGACAGAAAAATCTCTACTGCTGATGGAACTGGCATGAAAACAGACCCAACAAGGTGTGTTGCGCCCACAGCTCCCTCTGTCACACCCACTGACCATCACATGCCCACCTACTTCCCCTGCCAACTCGGTGACGGCGCCGCCAACTTGCGCCACCATCTGACACCCACCCTGTGCCCACCGCTCCCCCCAACAAGGTGTGTTGCGCCCACAGCTCCCTTCTGTCACACCACTGACCATCACATGCCCACCTACTTCCCCTGCCAACTCGGTGATGGCGCCGCCAACTCGCGCCACCATCTGACACCCACCCTGTGCCCACCGCTCCCCTGCAATCGCCCTACAAACACCTTCGGTATAAACCGGGTGCATCACCTGTCACACCCGATCTTTCCCGTGCACTCGTATCGCAGGTACACATCCACCTCCTCTCTCATTCATGTTTTCTGACCACACCTTCATTGCCACACCTTTGTAATATCTACCACACCTCTATGGCGACCTTTCCAACCTTTGGCGCATGCCAGCGCATTGTAATTCGGCTGTCACATGGTTGGTTCGTCACACAAGGTATGTGGTGCCTGCACCTCGTCCATGCTTACTGACTAGGCCCTCCCTCACCCACACCATTCGTAATACCTACCGCACCTCTATGATGACCTTTCCAACCCTCTGGCGCATGCCGGCGCATCGTAATTTGGCTGTCACATGGTTGGTTTGTCACACAAGGTATGTGGTGCCTGCACCTCGTTTGCGCTTGCTGACTAGGCCCTCCCTCACCCACACCATTCGTAATACTACCGCACCTCTATGACGACCTTTCCAACCCTCTGGCGCATGCCGGCGCATCGTAATTTGGCTGTCACATGGTTGGTTTGTCACACAAGGTATGTGGTGCCCTGCACCTCGTTTGCGCTTGCTGACTGACCCCTCCCTCACCCACACCATTCGTAATACCTACCGCACCTCTATGACGACCTTTCCAACCTCTGGCGCATGCCGGCGCATCGTAATTTGGCTGTCACATGGTTGGTTTGTCACACAAGGTATGTGGTGCCTGCACCTCGTTTGCGCTTGCTGACTAGGCCCTCCCTCACCCACACCATTCGTAATACCTACCGCACCTCTATGACGACCTTTCCAACCCTCTGGCGCATGCCGGCACATCGTAATTTGGCTGTCACATGGTTGGTTTGTCAAACAAGGTATGTGGTGCCCTGCACCTCGTTTGCGCTTGCTGACTGGACCCTCCCTCACCCACACCATTCGTAATACCTACCGCACCTTATGACGACCTTTCCAACCCTCTGGCGCATGCCGGCGCATCGTAATTTGGCTGTCATGGTTGGTTTGTCACACAAGGTATGTGGTGCCCTGCACCTCGTTTGCGCTTGCTGACTAGACCCTCCCTCACCCACATCCTTTGTAATACCTGTCACACATCTCCGATGACCTACTGACTCAACAAACCCTTCGGCGCCCACCCGTCACACCTGGGCTTTCACACAAGGTATGTGGACAACAGCACCCTCGTTTGTGCTTGCTGACTGGGCCCTCCCTCACCCACACCCTTTGTGATGCCTGCTGCACATTTGTGACAACCTACCAACCTTATTAAATTTGTAATATACTATGCAGATTGAGAAAATGCTTGAGGAAAGTGGTGCTCCTGTACACCCACCCCTGCTGCTGCCACTGTTGCAGCTGCCATGCCTCATGTCATAGGCCCTGCTCGACGGTCTAATATAATTGAGGAAGTATCTGAGGTAGTGAGGATGGGAGTGAAGATGGAAAGAGAGAAAGGCAGAATCTGAGAGTGGTGAGGATGGGAGTGAATATGAGGGAGTGAACCTGAGGGGAGTGAACCTGAGGAAGAGAGAACAGGGGAGCATGAGGATGACAATGCCATGAGTGTTGAGAGAGCAGAGCAAGGTTCAGAGAAGGAGACTTGGTAAGGTTAAGTGAAATAATTTGTGTCTGCTGTTAATTGAGTTGCATAGGCTGGCAATGTCTTCACAGAGGATGATGCAGGTAAGGGTTCCAACTCTCCCACCACAATGACAACTTATTTTTGGAAAGATCCAGTCATGCTACAGGGTGCATCCCGGATTTCAGGAGGTGTTCTGAGAGGCAAGGCATTGGGAAATGTGTTTCAGCCATGACACTCCTGAAATGCTGAGTGGAGATATCATCAAGCCTGTCAAAGGGAGGTTAGAATATTTCCTTCCCTGGTTGATCCACCAACCAGCAGACCCTGCTCATTGTCAAAGTGAACACTGACTCTCTCCTGACACATGTCTTGAGAAGCATGAGGAAGAAGTATGCTGTTATTGAGAGTAAGCCTTGATTGACTTGAGAATCAATTGCATTTAATTCTGGTCTTTAGCACAAAGCCCAGGATATATATCTTGGAAAATGGTAACTGGTGTGTCAGAGGGAAGTATGCTGATATTTTGGATGATACAGATGAAGATGAAGTAGAATGGACATATGAGGATGGGAGGTGGAGTATTTCCATGTACCTGGTGAGTATTTGGTTATGACATTAAATGTATACATATTCAACTTTGGCAGGAGTATGATGGAGGAACAACAACTGGGCATGCTGGGCATACTGGGCATACTGTTCTAACAACCCCAAATAGATCCATTGGAGCTTCTGCTGGGTCTATTGCTAAACCTGCTCCTGAGAGCAAAGCACAAGTTGGCTTTTTGTCTGAAGAAGAATTGATCACTGTCTTGGAGATCCCGAGGCACCTAGTAGGAAAGTCCACAAAGGATTGTGGACTTAGAACATATTATGCAAAGTATCAGGCATGCCTAAAGGCCTTGATTTGATGGAAAGGAAGCATAGAGAGGGTACTTGGCCAACTCCAAAGAGGATCAGAAAAACAGCAATGGTTGAGCTGTTTATGTCCAAGACAATGTGGCATTCTCATGTACAACAGAAGTTTTCAAAGATGGCCAACTACACCTGACATGCAATTATGGCTGGAGGAAGCACATGATGCCCCTGGTGATTCAGAATTGTGGGGTGTTCAGAAAACAGCTTATACATTCAATGACTTGGCAAAGTATATAAAAGACAAAGAAAATTCTAGGGCTGGCAGGGGAAAAGGAAAAGCTACCCAGAGGGAGGGTGAGGAAGATGAAGAAAGGTCTGGGGCTGGTAAGGGGAAAGGAAAGGCTAGCCAGAGGGAAAGTGATAAGAAGAGCAGTGACAAGAGAAGAAAGTGAGCCTTATGATAACTTCCTATGAAAAAGTTGTGTATGTCCCCTATTATCATTGCAACAGTGATTGTATTGTCTGGTTGTGGAAAGTCTTTTTGCAATATCTTGCAATATGGCAGTTCTTGAAACTTTTTTCCTGGATACCTGTAGTCTCTGCAGCAGAAGAGCAACCATTTCCAAGTATTCCATTCCATGCTTTCAGTCAATTTATTCAGCAAGCTTTTGACCCTTCAATCTCATTGTCAACAGTCTTAATGCTCCTCCTGACAATGACTGAAAATGTTGCTCTTCTGAGTCTCCATGGTCGGCAACAGAATGCAAAGTTTGGAGAGGAAAAGACCAGCCTTGCCACTGGATGGATCAAAACATTAGCCAGACAAGTGAGCATTAGGGTAGGGAAATGCCATTGGTGGTTGAAACATTTGGATGACAGAAGGTCAAAAGGATAGGGCTCTTGCCCTGAAGCTTGACTCTCTTGCCAAATTACTGAAATTGTATCCCTACAACAAGAAAGGTGATTTTAAAGGAAAATTAAAGCCTGTGTCCACCAAAGAAATTCAACCTGTGCTCGTCATATGTCCAGAAGCTGTGGTTTGTGAAACAGCTAAATGCAATCCACGTTCCATCCTTCAGCACATAAGATCAAGGGACATAACTAAAGTGGCATTGATAAAGAACTTCAACACATATGAGGAAGTTCCAGTACTTTGTGGTTATTGCCCAGATTGCAATGCACTTTATTATGCAGACCATGAGGATTCCCCAAGGCACAAGGAGGTGGCTATGACAGGTTATATCTCAACACTGCCAAGTATATCAAGATTGGAAGGAAGTTGTGGGTTGATCATTTCTTCACATCTGCAGTGTTGAGTGGATTCTATAATTTTCATACTTCTGCTGCCACATATGCTGCATTTTGGAATTCTATTACATTTCCAGGCATGGTTAAAGTCACTCGAAGGAACATTCTATACCCTTCTTGACAACTAGGTAGGGGTTTAGGCCTTGCAATGGCGTTGCCAAAAAAGGAAATATAGTATAAATTTCCCCCAAGTCTCAAATTTGATAGTTTAACATGTGTATCCCTATTGAGGTTTTGGGCACATAGCACTATATATATTATATTAGATGGTACGTCCACAGGATAATACTGAACGCCATATGAGGACATGATATGTTGAGTGTGCGCGAATTGAAGGCCTTCAATTTGAGCACAATTATATTTTGATGTGAGTGTGCGCTGATTGAAGGCCTTCAATTTGTGCACAGGAGTCTGCAGATTATGCCATGATATGTGCACTGATTGAAGGCCTTCAATTTGAGCACAAGAATGTGCAGGATGTGAGTGTGCGCTGATTGAATGCCTTCAATTGAGCACAGGAGTGTGCAGGATGTGAGTGTGCGCTGATTGAAGGCTTTCAATTTGTGCACAGGAGTCTGCAGATTATGCCATGATATGTGCACTGATTGAAGGCCTTCAATTTGAGCACAAGAATGTGCAGGATGTGAGTGTGCGCTGATTGAATGCCTTCAATTTGAGCACAGGAGTGTGCAGGATGTGAGTGTGCGCTGATTGAAGGCTTTCAATTTGTGCACAGGAGTCTGCAGATTATGCCATGATATGTGCACTGATTGAAGGCCTTCAATTTGAGCACAAGAATGTGCAGGATGTGAGTGTGCGCTGATTGAATGCCTTCAATTTGAGCACAGGAGTGTGCAGGATGTGAGTGTGCGCTGATTGAAGGCTTTCAATTTGTGCACAGGAGTCTGCAGATTATGCCATGATATGTGTGTGCGCTGATTGAAGGCCTTCAATTTGAGCACAGCGAGTCAGCAGATTATACCATTATATAAGTGTGCACTGATTGAAGGCCTTCATTTTGAGCACAAGAATGTACAGGATGTGAGTGTGCACTGATTGAGTTGAGCACAAAGAATGTGCGCTGATTGAATGCCTTCAATTTGAGCACAGGAGTGTGCAGGATGTGAGTGTGCGCTGATTGAAGGCCTTCAATTTGTGCACAAGAGTCTGCAGACTATGCCATGATATGTGCACTGATTGAAGGTCTTCTATTTGAGTACAGGAGTCTTATACCATGATGTGAGTGTGTGCTGATTGAATGCCTTCAATTTGTGCACAAGAGTCTGCAGATTATGCCATGATATGTGCACTGATTGAAGGTCTTCTATTTGAGCACAGGAGTCTTATACCATGATGTGAGTGTGTGCTGATTGAATGCCTTCAATTGCACAGGAGTGTGCAGGATGTGAGCGTGTGCTGATTGAATGCCTTCAATTATTTGAGCACAAGAATGTGCAGGATGTGAGTGTGCGCTGATTGAATGCCTTCAATTTGAGCACAGGAATGTGCAGGATGCAAGTGTGCACTGATTGAAGGCCTTCAATTTGTGCACAGGAGTCTGCAGATTATGTCATGGTATGTGCATTGATTGAAGGTCTTCTATTTGAGCACAGGAGTCTGGAATTATACCATGATGTGAGTGTGCGCTGATTAAATGCCTTCAATTTGTGCACAGGAGTGTGCAGAATGTGAGTGTGCACTGATTGAAGGCCTTCAATCAGTGCACAAGAGTCTGCAGACTATGCCATGATATGTGCACTATGATGTGAGTGTGTGCTGATTGAATGCCTTCAATTTGAGCACAGGAGTGTGCAGGATGTGAGTGTGCGCTGATTGAAGGCCTTCAATTTGAGGGCAGGAATGTGCAGAGTAAGATAGCACATTAATGCATGCCAATTCAATTTGAGCACAAGAAAAAAATGTACAGGATGTGAGTGTGCACTGATTGAGTTGAGCACAAAGAATATGCAGGATGTGAGTGTACGCCAATTGAAGGCCTTCAATTTGTGCACAGGAGTCTGCAGAGTAAACTATGATGTGAGCATGCATGATTGAAGGCCTTCAATTTGAGCAAAGGAGTGTGCAGATTATACCATGATATGTGTGTGCGCTGATTGAAGGCCTTCAATTTGAGCACAGGAGTCTGCAGATTATACCATTATATAAGTGTGCACTGATTGAAGGCCTTCATTTGAGCACAAGAATGTACAGGATGTGAGTGTGCACTGATTAAGTTGAGCAAAAGAATGTGCAGGATGTGAGTGTACGCCGATTGAAGGCCTTCAATTTGAGCAAAAAAGTGTGCAGATTATACCATGATGTGTGTGTGCGCTGATTGAAGGCCTTCAATTTGAGCACAGGATTCTGCAGATTATACCATTATATAAGTGTGCACTGATTGAAGGCCTTCATTTTGAGCACAAGAATGTACAGGCTGTGAGTGTGCACTGATTAAGTTGAGCACAAAGAATGTGCAGGATGTGAGTGTACGCCGATTGAAGGCCTTCAATTTGAGCAAAAAAGTGTGCAGATTATACCATGATGTGTGTGTGCGCTGATTGAAGGCCTTCAATTTGAGCACAGGATTCTGTAGATTATACCATTATATAAGTGTGCACTGATTGAAGGCCTTCATTTTGAGCACAAGAATGTACAGGATGTGAGTGTGCACTGATTAAGTTGAGCACAAAGAATGTGCAGGATGTGAGTGTACGCCGATTGAAGGCCTTCAATTTGAGCAAAAAAGTGTGCAGATTATACCATGATGTGTGTGTGTGCTGATTGAAGGCCTTCAATTTGAGCACAGGATTCTGCAGATTATACCATTATATAAGTGTGCACTGATTGAAGGCCTTCATTTTGAGCACAAGAATGTACAGGCTGTGAGTGTGCACTGATTAAGTTGAGCACAAAGAATGTGCAGGATGTGAGTGTACGCCGATTGAAGGCCTTCAATTTGAGCAAAAAAGTGTGCAGATTATACCATGATGTGTGTGTGCGCTGATTGAAGGCCTTCAATTTGAGCACAGGATTCTGTAGATTATACCATTATATAAGTGTGCACTGATTGAAGGCCTTCATTTTGAGCACAAGAATGTACAGGATGTGAGTGTGCACTGATTAAGTTGAGCACAAAGAATGTGCAGGATGTGAGTGTACGCCGATTGAAGGCCTTCAATTTGAGCAAAAAAGTGTGCAGATTATACCATGATGTGTGTGTGCGCTGATTGAAGGCCTTCAATTTGAGCACAGGATTCTGCAGATTATACCATTATATAAGTGTGCACTGATTGAAGGCCTTCACTTTGAGGGCAGGAGTGTGCAGACTCACATCATAGTTTACTCTGCACACTCCTGTGCAGTTGTGCTCATATTGAAGGCTTTCAATCAGCACACATTCATATCATGGTATAATCTGCAGACTCCTGTGCACAAATTCAGACGCCGACATATTTCGCAGTAAATGGAAGAATCGCGAAATCGATCTTGTTCAGTGCAGCTGCCTAGGACAGCTTCTATTGTAGATGATTTTTCTTGTGCCATTTCTTGTACCATCTTTGCTGATCCTTCTGTATATACCATTTCCATTTATACCCATACATTTGCCGTGCGAACACCTGCCTATCTATTTTTACATTCCTGTCGATCATCAATAATTACATAAAATTTATACCTTAACAATAGCATATGGCCATTTATTTTAGCACAAATGTGCAGGATGTGCGTGCGCCGATTGAAGGCCTTCAATCTGAGGGCAGGAGTGTGCAGAGTGAGATAGCATATTAATGCATGCCAATTGAAAGCCTTCAATTGCTGCCCATTTGCTGCCTTACGCTGACCTATCTTACGGCTTACGCTGCCTTACGCTGCCTTACGCTGGCTTACGCTGACTTACGCTGACTTACGCTGCTACTGTTATGGCTTACGCTGACTTACGCTGACTTATGCTGCTACTGTTATGACTTACGCTGGCTTACACTGACTTACGCTGCCACTGTTATGGCTTACGCTGGCTTACACTGACTTTCGCTGCCACTGTTATGGCTTACGCTGGCTTACACTGACTTTCGCTGCTACTGTTATGGCTTACGCTGCTAGTGTTATGGCTTACGCTAACTTACGCTGCTACTGTTATGGTTTACGATGCCTTACGCTGCTACTGTTATGGCTTACGCTAACTTACGCTGCTACTATGGTTTACGATGCCTTACGCTGCTACTGTTATGGCTTACGCTGACTTACGCTGTTACTCTTATGGCTTACGCTGCCTTACACTGTGCACTGATTGAAGTGTGCAGAGTATGATGTGAGCAGAGTAAGTGTGGTGGGTAAATGTGGCAGTGTAAGGCAGCATAAGCCAGCGTAAGCCATAAGACTTCCGCTTGGCATTTGTTACCTGTACAGCCATTTATTTCTCCATTTGAAAAATCAACCTAACAACCATTTCTCAAAGCCTCCATGATACCCTTAGCTGCACAGCCATTTCTCCATTTACAGTCAGCACAGCCATTTCTCTGGCAAGGTATATAAACCCTGCACAATAAACAGATGAGCCCCAGCAAGGTACAACCACCCACCTATCATGCATTTCATTGCCCAAATCATCGGCCACCTGGTCACATTCCTCTACAGGACCTTTTTTTCATTCTTCCCCCTCTCCAACACACCATCACCGTCATCTTCGTTCTTCTTTTACCCAAAGCACCAGTACAATGCTCCCACCTATTGAACCAACATGTTGCTCTACTCCCCCCATCAACCCATCCCCTGCTCCCCCTGTCGAGTTCGTTGCAGTCAACCCCAATGCCCCTATCCACGCCATGTTGGGCATCACTTCCAACCTCTGCAATGACATTCCATGCCTCATAAGCGAGCTTGGAGCCCTCAAGTATCTCACCCATGAGATTGCAGCAAAAAGTGTCACGGAGGAGCAGCGTAAATTAGACATGGATCAGCTCTCAGCCATCAAAAAATCCCTGGTCACCAGCCAGAAGCTGCTGACTGCAGCAATATATCAAACTAACGACATCATGGACTGGTATGAGTCCATCTACACATCGTGGGGAACCTATCATAATGATAAATGGTGGGCAGAGGATGAGGCATATGAATATGGATCTTAGCATGACATTGTAGCAATAGACATGTAGTAAATAGCCACTACAATAGGTGCTATCTTACTATTCACATTCCTGCCCTTCATGGACTGGTATGAGTCCATCTACACATTGTGGGGAATGATAAATGGTGGACAGAGGATGAGGCATATGAATGTGGATATCAAAAGACATCCTCCTGGGTCAAATTGAAGGCCTTCAATCAGCGCACACTCACATTCTTGTGTGGTATAATCTGCAGACTCCTGTGCACAAATTGAAGGCCTTCAATCAGCGCACACTCACATTCTTGTGCTCACAGAATGTGCAGGATGTGAGTGCACGCCGATTG
>JAEBUS010000066.1:87645-292709 GCA_023014475.1 Amanita pallidorosea
AAGGCCTTCAATTTGTGCAACAGGAGTCTAACTATGATGTGAGTATGCACTGATGAAGGCCTTCAATTTGAGGCAAAAGGAGTTGTGCAGATGAACATTATTCAATGTGCACTGATTGAAGGCCTTCATTTTGAGCCCATGATGTGCAGATGTTAAGTGTGAAGCCTCAATTTGAAGCACATGCTGTGGCAAGCCATAACAATGTAGCAGCGTAAGTCAGGTAGGCAGCATAAGCCATAAAGTAGCAGCGTAAGGCAGTGTAGGCAGCTTAAGCTGTAACAGTGAGCGCAGCGTAATCAGCGTAAGGCAGCGTAAGGTAAGGTAGCAGTTGTATAAGTCAGTGTAAAGTAGCGTAAGGCAGTGTCAGCTGTTAAGAGTAGCAGCCTTAAGCATGATTGAAGGCCTTCACTTTGAGGGCAGGAGTGTGCAGACTCACATCATAGTTTACTCTGCACACTCCTGTGCAGTTGTGCTCATATTGAAGGCTTTCAATCAGCGCACATTCATATCATGGTATAATCTCCAGACTCCTGTGCTCAAATGAAGCCTTCAATACAGCGCACACTCACATCCTGCACAATCTTGTGCTCATATTGAAGGCCTTCACTCAGTGCACACTCATATCATGGTATAATCTGCAGACTCCATATTGAAGGCCTTCACTCAGTGCCACATCATATCATTTTGAGCACAGTTTGGATCAGTGCACACTCACATTCATAGCTCAAATTCACCAGGGGAGTGTGCACTGAGTGAAAAGCCTTCAATATGAGCACAAGATTGTGCAGGATGTGAGTGTGCGCTGATTGAAGCCTTCAATTTGAGCACAAGAGTCTGGAGATTATACCATGATATGAATGTGCGCTGATTGAAAGCCTTCAATATGAGCACAACTGCACAGGAGTGTGCAGAGTAAACTATGATGTGAGTCTGCACACTCCTGCCCTCAAAGTGAAGGCCTTCAATCGCTGCCTTAAGCTGCTACTCTTACAGCTGACACTGCCTTACGCTACTTTACACTGACTTACACTGCTACACTTACGCCTTACGCTGCCTTACGCTGACTTACGCTGCTACTGTTACAGCTTAAGCTGCCTTACACTGCCTTACGCTGCTACTGTTATGGCTTATGCTGCCTTACACTGACTTACGCTGCTACTGTTATGGCTTGCACAGCATGTGCTCAAATTGAAGGCTTTCACACTTACATCCTGCACATCATTGTGCTCAAAATGAAGGCCTTCAATCAGTGCACACTTGTATAATGGTATCATCTGCACACTCCTTTGCTCAAATTGAAGGCCTTCAATCAGTGCATACTCACATCATAGTTAGACTCCTGTGCACAAATTGAAGGCCTTCAATCGGCGTGCACTCACATCCTGCACATTCTGTGAGCACAAGAATGTGAGTGTGCGCTGATTGAAGGCCTTCAATTTGTGCACAGGAGTCTGCAGATATACCACACAAGAATGTGAGTGTGCGCTGATTGAAGGCCTTCAATTTGAACCCAGGAGGATGTCTTTTGATATCCACATTCATATGCCTCATCCTCTGTCCACATTTATCATTCCCCACAATGTGTAGATGGACTCATACCAGTCCATGAAGGGCAGGAATGTGAATAGTAAGATAGCACCTATTGTAGTGGCTATTTACTACATGTCTATTGCTACAATGTCATGCTAAGATCCATTATCATATGCCTCATCCTCTCCCACCATTTATCATTATGATAGGTTCCCCACGATGTGTAGATGGACTCATACCAGTCCATGATGTCGTTAGTTTGATATATTGCTGCAGTCAGCAGCTTCTGGCTGGTGACCAGGGATTTTTTGATGGCTGAGAGCTGATCCATGTCTAATTTACGCTGCTCCTCCGTGACACTTTTTGCTGCAATCTCATGGGTGAGATACTTGAGGGGCTTGTGTGCTGATTGAAAGCCTTCAATATGAGCACAACTGCACAGGAGTGTGCAGAGTAAACTATGATGTGAGTCTGCACACTCCTGCCCTCAAAGTGAAGGCCTTCAATCAGTGCACACTTATATAATGGTATAATCTGCAGAATCCTGTGCTCAAATTGAAGGCCTTCAATCAGCGCACACACACATCATGGTATAATCTGCACACTTTTTTGCTCAAATTGAAGGCCTTCAATCGGCGTACACTCACATCCTGCACATTCTTTGTGCTCAACTTAATCAGTGCACACTCACATCCTGTACATTCTTGTGCTCAAAATGAAGGCCTTCAATCAGTGCACACTTATATAATGGTATAATCTACAGAATCCTGTGCTCAAATTGAAGGCCTTCAATCAGCGCACACACACATCATGGTATAATCTGCACACTTTTTTGCTCAAATTGAAGGCCTTCAATCGGCGTACACTCACATCCTGCACATTCTTTGTGCTCAACTTAATCAGTGCACACTCACAGCCTGTACATTCTTGTGCTCAAAATGAAGGCCTTCAATCAGTGCACACTTATATAATGGTATAATCTGCAGAATCCTGTGCTCAAATTGAAGGCCTTCAATCAGCGCACACACACATCATGGTATAATCTGCACACTTTTTTGCTCAAATTGAAGGCCTTCAATCGGCGTACACTCACATCCTGCACATTCTTTGTGCTCAACTTAATCAGTGCACACTCACATCCTGTACATTCTTGTGCTCAAAATGAAGGCCTTCAATCAGTGCACACTTATATAATGGTATAATCTGCAGACTCCTGTGCTCAAATTGAAGGCCTTCAATCAGCGCACACACATATCATGGTATAATCTGCACACTCCTTTGCTCAAATTGAAGGCCTTCAATCATGCATGCTCACATCATAGTTTACTCTGCAGACTCCTGTGCACAAATTGAAGGCCTTCAATTGGCGTACACTCACATCCTGCATATTCTTTGTGCTCAACTCAATCAGTGCACACTCACATCCTGTACATTTTTTTCTTGTGCTCAAATTGAATTGGCATGCATTAATGTGCTATCTTACTCTGCACATTCCTGCCCTCAAATTGAAGGCCTTCAATCAGCGCACACTCACATCCTGCACACTCCTGTGCTCAAATTGAAGGCATTCAATCAGCACACACTCACATCATAGTGCACATATCATGGCATAGTCTGCAGACTCTTGTGCACTGATTGAAGGCCTTCAATCAGTGCACACTCACATTCTGCACACTCCTGTGCACAAATTGAAGGCATTTAATCAGCGCACACTCACATCATGGTATAATCTCCAGACTCCTGTGCTCAAATAGAAGACCTTCAATCAATGCACATACCATGACATAATCTGCAGACTCCTGTGCACAAATTGAAGGCCTTCAATCAGTGCACACTTGCATCCTGCACATTCCTGTGCTCAAATTGAAGGCATTCAATCAGCGCACACTCACATCCTGCACATTCTTGTGCTCAAATAATTGAAGGCATTCAATCAGCACACGCTCACATCCTGCACACTCCTGTGCAATTGAAGGCATTCAATCAGCACACACTCACATCATGGTATAAGACTCCTGTGCTCAAATAGAAGACCTTCAATCAGTGCACATATCATGGCATAATCTGCAGACTCTTGTGCACAAATTGAAGGCATTCAATCAGCACACACTCACATCATGGTATAAGACTCCTGTACTCAAATAGAAGACCTTCAATCAGTGCACATATCATGGCATAGTCTGCAGACTCTTGTGCACAAATTGAAGGCCTTCAATCAGCGCACACTCACATCCTGCACACTCCTGTGCTCAAATTGAAGGCATTCAATCAGCGCACATTCTTTGTGCTCAACTCAATCAGTGCACACTCACATCCTGTACATTCTTGTGCTCAAAATGAAGGCCTTCAATCAGTGCACACTTATATAATGGTATAATCTGCTGACTCGCTGTGCTCAAATTGAAGGCCTTCAATCAGCGCACACACATATCATGGCATAATCTGCAGACTCCTGTGCACAAATTGAAAGCCTTCAATCAGCGCACACTCACATCCTGCACACTCCTGTGCTCAAATTGAAGGCATTCAATCAGCGCACACTCACATCCTGCACATTCTTGTGCTCAAATTGAAGGCCTTCAATCAGTGCACATATCATGGCATAATCTGCAGACTCCTGTGCACAAATTGAAAGCCTTCAATCAGCGCACACTCACATCCTGCACACTCCTGTGCTCAAATTGAAGGCATTCAATCAGCGCACACTCACATCCTGCACATTCTTGTGCTCAAATTGAAGGCCTTCAATCAGTGCACATATCATGGCATAATCTGCAGACTCCTGTGCACAAATTGAAAGCCTTCAATCAGCGCACACACTCACATCCTGCACACTCCTGTGCTCAAATTGAAGGCATTCAATCAGCGCACACTCACATCCTGCACATTCTTGTGCTCAAATTGAAGGCCTTCAATCAGTGCACATATCATGGCATAATCTGCAGACTCCTGTGCACAAATTGAAGGCCTTCAATCAGCGCACACTCACATCAAAATATAATTGTGCTCAAATTGAAGGCCTTCAATTCGCGCACACTCAACATATCATGTCCTCATATGGCGTTCAGTATTATCCTGTGGACGTACCATCTAATATAATATATATAGTGCTATGTGCCCAAAACCTCAATAGGGATACACATGTTAAACTATCAAATTTGAGACTTGGGGGAAATTTATACTATATTTCCTTTTTTGGCAACGCCATTGCAAGGCCTAAACCCCCTACCTAGTTGTCAAGAAGGGTATAGAATGGCTTGAGCCCTGGGTTCCCCTCTCAGTCTTCACTTGCGATTTCTCGCTCATTTACCTTTAATAACGCACATCCGACTTGGTCGGATCCCTTTGGTCTGCTTCATACGATTGTTCTTGCTTGCTACTACCATAATAAAACACAAAAACGAGCCAACGTATACAATAAGGTCCCGACCAGAGTTCAATGCCGCTTGCCACGCATTCCGGCCTTCTTCGTGACCACCTTCGAGGGATTGACCTTGCGAAGCTTCGGATTCGCCTGATCCTCATCGGTTGGTGCCTCGGGGAAGTCACCCCGGCGCTGGATTTGGCGGCGCTCAATTTCAGAACTTGGTGACGAAGGCAGCGGCCGCTTGCTCAACGTTGCCTGAGGCGGTGGTGAGGCCATTCGGATATCCGCACTTGGCGATGGAGCAGTGATTGGGCTTGGCGGTGGCGGAGTGGCAGACGGTTCGTGTGATGTCGTCGCCTCGGCTGATCCCTGCGCTTCACTCGGAATTGGCACCAAGTCTTTCCCTCGCGAAGGACCCGCTTGTCCCTGCACCTCTTTCTCGCTCGCCGTCTTCGACAAGTCCACCACTTCGGCCTGCGCCGTCGATGCCCCTTGAGTCCCCTTGCCCTTCTTGGCTTGCCCCTTTCTTTTTGATGCTCCGCTGGCTTTAGGCTCCTCTGCCTCACCACCGGCTTTCTTCTTCGACACACGCGCCGCCGCTTTCCCTTTCCCTTTCCCTTTTCCTTTTCACTATTGTCAACATTACCTTAGTGACGAACCAAACGTATTCACCTTTCTTTAGCCCTCTTCGCCTTCCTCAATATCCTTCCTCCTCCTCGCGTTCCTTGTTCAGGAACTGTTCCAGCACAGGGTTGATCTCGCGTGTCTTCGTTAGCAGTGCTTGCAACATCGTGTTCTTCTCTCTTGCCAGAGAGGTGATGATGATGTCGGTGGTCCCGACCGCCAGGAGTTGATACACGTGGACCGTTTTGGTCTGCCCAATGCGATGGGCACGCCCAATGATTTGCGCCGTAAGTTGATCGCTCCACACGGTGTCCTGTGAATCTGCTTTAGTCATGTATGAGAGCCGTTATGAATGCGTACATAGAGAATCACGACGTCGGCGCACGCGAGGTTCAAACCCGCCGCACCAACTTTGGAGAATAAAAGCACGCGCTCGTTCGCGTCCTCGTGGCGAATAAATTTCTGGACGAGCTGGTCCCTGACTTTTACCGTCTGTCGTCCATTGATGACCATGGGGCTGATCCCATTGACCTGCAGTGCTGATTGTATCGTCGTTGTGGACGTGGGGTACTCGTAATACACGAGAATCTTCCGCTTCGTGGAGCGAGGCTCTTGAGGACGGCTTGGGAATATAACCCTCTGATTGTCCACCCTTGCGTGCTCTACCTCGTCGGCTGCAAGTAAATGTTGCAGCAGAGATATCAGCATAGCGAGCTTGCTGCCTGGCTTCGCGTCCCACTCCTCCTTTGACTGGAAGGTCGGGAATGCCTTGCGCGACTCGTCACTTGTCCCGATAGGATACACCATATTGAGTCGGTAGTATATATAAAATTTCTAGCAGTGATTCAAGGACTTAATATATGGCGGTATTAATCCTACTCACCTCGCTGGTAATATCGCCCAATGAGCCATCGCGTTTCTTGAACATGACCTCTCCCATCGAATTGGCAAGTACCGCGAGCTCCCAGTCCTGCAAATGGACTGGGAGCATGTGCATCTCGTAGGGTGGCATATTGTTGATCGGATGCCCGTCGAACCGCTTCGAAGTCTTGTCACGGCGAATGATATGGCCCTCAAATCGTGACTGAATCTCTTTCACCCACGTCACTTTCTTGTCCTCCAGCAGTTGCCGTGCAACCGGCATGGCAACCTCCCGGCCCAGCAGCTGCTCCTGCTGCGCGTGACGAATCTCTGTCAGCTGATCCGAGGTGATGGATCTTGCGATCCTAGCAACCTCCCTCTTGGACTCTTTTTCAAAGAGTTGCCCTCGTTCCAGGGTCAAGCGAGGGGCACCAATAATCCTGGCCAGATTGATGGTATCCTGTAGATTGATGAGTCATGAACATGTATCCGACTTGGTTGGACTGCGTCTCACCTGTAGATAAATACACATTGGCGCGGGGAAAGCAGAGCGGGCAGTCGTTAGTACTTATCCGACTTGGTCGGATGTCTTCTCACCTATAAATGTAATGACCGTGGGAAATGAGTCACAGCGCTGGTCAGTATACATCCGACTTGGTCGGATATGTTTTACCTGCACATGCAATATAGAATGCGGGGTGAATGCGCTGGTCAGTACTCGTCCGACTTGGTCGGATATACTTCACCTGTACATCCAGTGTGTGCCGCGCGTGGAAAATTGTTCAAGGCGCTGGTCAGTATGCGTCCGACTTGGTCGGATGCCTTCTCACCTCAGGTTTCGTGAACAGCGGCGTCGCTGTACACACGTTCATCATCTGCGTCTTGTTAGCCATTTGAACAGCTCCGTTGAATAGCCTCCCCACAGTCCGGAATTCGTGGGCTTCATCGATCCAGGCCGTGCACCATGGCATTTTAAAAAAGCCCGCCCCTTTCGACAGCAACGGACGTTGGTCGTCCACACATGCGTTAATGCCTCCTTCACGCGCACCGAGGAAGGACATTCCCGTTAGCGATCCAAACACCTGTATACCTTAATCAATAACATATTCTTCTTGCCTTTGTCTTACTTACCGAATGCGGTACAAGCACAATGCGATGGATCATGTCATGCTTGGACTTTGTCCAGGGACTGTCTTCCCCGTCCTCGAAATACGTGGGTAGGAGTACTTTCTTTGATGGCAAAGTGAATGGTCAATCACGCCTGGTTGAAAGAAAGTCTTCAACCCCCGGCGCCATTGGCCCACCAACGAATTGGGAATGATGATGGCGTGAGGTGCGTTGGGCACTCTTCCCTCACCCATAAACGACGGCTTATCCTCTGAGATGTCATCAGCTTAAACCCAATCAATTGACCCCAGTAACTCACTGATCAGAGTCGGGCGCGGTTGCTGACGTTGTTCACTTTCGAAGACCAGCTGGGTGAACGCAATTGTCGCCATGACTTGGGCCGTCTTCCCCACCCCGACACTATCGGCCAACATCATTCCGAATGCTTTTTCCTCCGCCCCCCCCACACTTACTTACCATCGCGGCAACTCCCGCCAGCTGATGCCAGAGCAACCGCACCGGTTCCATCTCCGGCCCTCCTTCCACATATGACCTCATTTCCCCCTCCGTTGGCAGTCCAGGCGCTCCGACGTTGTCGACCCTCTTGTATTGGTTCCATACAAACGGTCTTGCCTGTTAGATGTCATCCAACTAATACCAATAGTATGTTTGATAATGATACTCACCTCCTGGAATCCTAACAGCAGCGAAAGTTCTTCCGTGCTCTTGTTGCACATCCCCTCCACTCCCATATCTCCATCCGTCGCCTCATTCCACAAGGTAACCGCACGGACATTCGATAAATCAAAAGGCTTTTCGTCAACTTGTTCGAAATAGTCTCCGAACATACCCTTTGTGCGCTCCACAGCCGCCGCATCGGCGATGTCATTCGGGTCTAACTTGACCTTCACTGTTCGTACGGGTCCTGTTGATACGTTTAGGTGTCACAAATCACTCCTCCGCCTTCAATTACTCACCTTTTCCTTCGCACCTCATTCGAGCGCGAACCTGCTCCTCATCCATCCCCAGTTCAACCAACGCCGCCGCAATAAATTCCTCTGCCTCAGCTGCGGTTTCCCGCAGATTCGGCAATAACTTCGCCTTCTCCGTGAACAGTTCCACCGCCCTCATCAGATCTTCAATGTCCACTAACTTCACCGGCTGACGATTCTCAATGTCTATTTGATCCATGAGGTGAGAATATCCACATTGATGACTTGACCTACCGGTGTACACTTTCTTGAGGTCCTCCACCAGTTGAGGAGCTTTCTCCTTCGCCTGCGCGTGTTGCCGACGCAGGTAATCGTATGCAAGTGACACATACGACTGAAAGATGGAGTTAACCGCCATACCTGACGGCAAGACGGTTTCGTCTTCAGCGAGGACTTCGCTCGTACACGTTGCCGCCGCCCGAGCTCCATACACGCCAGTCCACCCGATCTTCGATTCGTCCGACCCCGCGTTTTTCATGAGTTGTGACGGATGCACACTGGCGTTCATCATATTCCGTTCGATCATACCATTTAGTGTGCCCTTGTGCACAAAATTAGAAAACGTTTTCCAAGCCTTGATGCCTTGCGCGGTGCCCAGCGTTCTAGTGTCCTTTAAATCGGTCGGCGAGGCATTCACGAGTACCGACAGATATGACTGAAAGGCCTCCACATCGCTGAGTTCAATGCATTTAGGTGTATCGTCCCGGCTGCACGTGTTGGCCCAGCGCGTGATCCCGAGCAACTGATTGATATGGGGGTCGTCGTATAGGAAGATTGTGCCGTCACTACTCGGGAGCGGGGTGAACAGCAAAGCTCTGAGTAACAGCCATTTGGGGGTAGTTGGCATGGTGGACAAGGAGGAACAGAGGCGCTCAACTCGCTGTGGGCTTTTTATATACAACTATCATGCCTTGTTGTTGGTTTGCCTGATGTCGACCCTGATTACAATAGAAGCTGCATCGCTTCTCTGACGGTTGGCACGTAACTGATGTAGGGTCAGAGGTTAAATAGAACCTAGTTCGCTTCTCTTCCTTCTGCCGTGCGGGTCAAATAAATGCAATCCTTATCAATCCACTCACCGTATCTTCTATTTATCTGAGCTACCATCATTAATGTGATCGGTGCACATAGGAATGAGTTTAAAAAGAACCATCTGTTACATTCAACGGACTTACCAGATGGAGATAGATACTATGTCACATATCTCTATTTGTATCAAGTCATAAATACCCTACAACTGTTCAAGTCGGATGCGCGTGAGCGACAAATTGTCATCACGTGTGCGACCTGTGTCACATGCGTTGTCACTTGCAAGTACAATGCCTATGAGCGGCACATTGTGGTCAACATGACACCACCATTGCACATGTCACATCCGACCAAGTCGTATGCCTGTGAGCGGTTCATTGATGTCACTTATGTCACTCCCTGAAACAACCATTGCACATGTCACATCCGACCAAGTCGTATGCTGGTGAGCCGGTCATTGCTGTCACCTATGTTACCTATGTCACTCCGTGACACTACCACTGCACATGTCACATCCGACCAAGTCGTATGCTGGTGAGCCGGTCATTGCTGTCACCTATGTTACCTATGTCACTCCGTGACACTACCACTGCATATGTCACATCCGACCAAGTCGTATGCTGGTGAGCCGGTCATTGCTGTCACCTATGTTACCTATGTCACTCCGTGACACTACCACTGCACATGTCACATCCGACCAAGTCGTATACCTGTGAGCGCATCTGTTGTGGTCAACCACGTCATTGCGTGACACCACCCCTGCAGATGTCACGTCCAACCAAGTCGTTTTGCCATGTGTGGGTGATTTTTGTCATTTATGTTGTGAGCAAACCATTAGGCTTGCACCATGATATACGTTCATCAGAATCCGACTTGGTCAGATTGGAGTACATATCCAAGTAGACGCAGCCCACCATCCGACTTGGTCGGTTTGCAGTGCATCTCAACGTGTCGGCCTCCAACATTGAACTTAGCTAGTCATTTGTGATTTCTTGCATGTCCAACTGGTCGCAATCCACCATCCGACTTGGTCGGTTAAGCATTTACTTATGCTTTCTTGCATATCCAACTTGTCGCAATCCACGATCCGACTTGGTCGGATCGTCGCGCATCTCAACTTGTCGCTCCTCGACATTCAACTTTGTCAGTCACTTGTGATATCTTGCATGTCCAACTTGTCGCAAGCTACCATCCGACCAAGTCGGATGGCAATGCAACCACGCAACTTGGTAAGTCACTTGTGATATCTTGCATATCCAACTTGTCGCAATCCACCATCCGCCCTGGTGGGCCGAGATAGAAAAGTATACCATACATGTATATCTCACATTTTAACTGCAATGTGCTGCTCAGGACGTCCGACCAAGTCGTAATCGTGAGTTACTCATCATGCCACACATTCAACCATATCCTCGTACTATATTCCTCAATGCAACTAATCAAGCCATATGTCACCGTACATCAGACGAGGGCTTAGCGTCGCTTGCCACGCATCCCAGCCTTTTTCGTGACTACTTTCGACGCATCCACCTTGCCCAGCTTCGGATTCGCCTCATTCTCGTCGGCGGAGGCTGAGGGGAAGTCACCACGACGCTGAATCTGCGTCGTCCCGGTTCCGATCCTGGCGAGGTGGGTAGTGGCCGTTTGCTTGATGAGGCCTGGGTGGTGGAGATGCCATTCGAATATCTTCGGAAGGCGACGCAGCCGTAATTGGGCTCGCAGGTGGGGCGTCGCTGACGGCTCATGTGACGCCGTCGCCGAGGCGGACACTTGCGTTTCTGCCGGCGTTGGGACTGTGTCCTTTCTTGTCTTGAAGGACCTGACTGTCCGTTGCATCCCCGGCTGCCATTGCGGCAGCATCCCAAGCTACATCTCCTACCTTTCCCTTTCTTGCCCTTGACTTTGTCGTGCCGCCCTTTCCTTTTGATGAGCTGCTGCTGCCTTCCACAGGCTCGGTTGCCTCTGTACCGCTCTTTTTCTTCGTGACACGCGCCGCTGCCTTTCCTTTACCTGTTTTTCCTCGGATGGTCATTCTTGTAATCGAGCAGAATTAGACATATTTACCTTTCTTGGGCTTCTCGTCACCCTCTGCTACCTGCTCCTCGTCGTCCTCGCGTTCCTGGTTCAGGAACCCCTCCAGCGCTGGGTTGATTTCCCGGGTCTTGGTGAGCAAGGCTTGTAACATCGTGTTCTTCTCCCTGGCCAGCGACGTGATGATGATGTCGGTAGTTCCGACAGCCAGGAGTTGGTACACGTGTACCCTTTTCGTTTGCCCGATGCGATGAGCGCGCCCAATGATCTGCGCCGTCAGCTGATCACTCCACACAGTGTCCTGGGATGTTGTGTCAGTGACGTATCCAAGCAGTGGATAATGCTTACGTAGAGGATGACCACGTCAGCGCACGCGAGGTTCAAACCCGCTGCCCCGACTTTGGAGAATAGCAGGACTCGCTCGTTGATGTCCTCGCTGCGGATAAACTTTTGGACCAGTTGGTCCCGTACCTTGACCGTCTGACGCCCATTGATGATCATCGGGCAGATTCCGTTCACCTCCAGTGCGGATTGTATCGTTATCGTCGACGCTGGGTACTCGTAGTAAACCAGGATCTTCCGCGTTCTTGAGCGAGGCTGCTCGGGTCGAACCGGGAACACAACCGTCTGGTTTTCGACGGTCACGTGCTCAACCTCATCACCTGCAAGCAGATGTTGCAACAACCGGATCAACATCGCCAACTTGCTCCCAGGCTTTGCATCCCATTCCTCCTTAGATTGGAAAGTCGGGAATGTCTTCCGAGACTCGTCACTCGTCCCGATCGGGTACACCATATTGAGTCGGTAGTAGATATAAAATTTCTAGGTTTCATTCAATCAGTTGATATATGGCTGTTATACCTAACTCACCTCGCTGGTGATGTCACCCAATGCGCCATCACGCTTCTTGAACACTACTTCACCCATCGAGTTGGCGAGGACCGCCAGCTCCCAATCCTGCAAGTGCACCGGGAGCATGTGCATCTCGTACGGCGCCAAGTTGTTGATTGGATGGCCGTCGAACCGTTTCGAGGTCTTGTCTCGGCGGATGATATGGCCATCGAATCGCGCCTGAATCTCCTTGACCCAAGTGACTTTCTTATCTTCTAGTAGTTGCCGCGCAACGGGCATGGCAACCTCACGACCCAGCAATTGCTCTTGCTGGGCGTGGCGGATCTCCGTCAGGTCTTCGGAGGTGATGGATCGTGCGATCCGGGCAACTTCTCTTTTTGACTCTTTTTCAAAGAGTCTTCCTCGCTCTAGCGTCAACCGCGGCGCACCGATGATTCTTGCTAGATTGATAGTATCCTAAGCATGAAAGAGGTCATTAACCGATATACGACCAAGTCGGACACAACTCACCTATACATTTCAGATGCACGACGCAAGGGATAGGAGACAAGGCCCTCATCAGTATACGTCCGACTTGGTCGGATGTGCTCTCACCTGTAAGTGCCATGTGCGCGGGCGTGGGAATGGAGTCAAAGTCCTCGTCAATACGCATCCGACCAAGTCGGATGTGCTCTCACCTATAAGTGCCATGTGCGCGGGCGTGGGAATGGAGGCAAAGCACTCGTCAGTACGCGTCCGACTTGGTCGGATTGTCTCTCACCTAGTTGTGTTATGCGAGCGGGCGTGGGAATACAGTAAAAGTGCTGGTCAGTATGCGTACGACTTAGTCGGATCTATTCTCACCTCAGGTTTTGTGAACAGCGGTGTCGCTGTACAAACATTCATCATATGCGTCTTGTGACGCATCTGCACCGCTCCGTTGAATAGTCTCCCCACAGTTCGAAACTCGTGGGCCTCGTCGATCCACGCGGTGCACCACCGCATCTTGAAAAACCCCGCCGCTCTTGATAGTAGAGGACGCTGATCGTCCACGCACGCGTTAATCCCCCCTTCCCTTGCCCCCATGAACGACATCCCTGTAAGTGAACCGAACACCTTGATATCTGGTGTCAGAAATCTTCTCTTTGACCCTTTATCTGGCTTACCGAATGAGGCACAAGTACAATTCGACGAATCATCTCGTGCTTCGATTTCTTCCAAGCACCGTCATCACCGTCCTCGAAATACGTCGCCAACATCACCTTCTTCGACGGCAATGTAAAGATGTCTACGACGCCGGGTTGAAAAAACGTCTTCAACTCCCGACGCCATTGGCCGACCAACGAATTCGGTACAATTATTGCATGAGGTGCGTTCGGCACCTGTCCCTCGCCCATAAATGATGGCTTATCCTCTGTTGTGATGTAAGCTTATTCCCTTTGCATCAGCTGTGTGACTCACGGATTAGACTCGGCCGCGGCTGTCCCCGCTGCTCACTCTCGAAGACCAGCTGCGTGAATGCGATCGTTGCCATGACTTGCGCTGTCTTCCCAACCCCCACGTCATCCGCCAACATCATCCCAAACGCTTTCTCGTCCGGCCCAACCCACACCTTGCTTACCATTGCCGCTACCCCAGCTAGCTGATGCCAAAGAAGCCGCACATGCTCCATCTCGTCCCCTCCATCCCGGTATGGAGTCAGTTCCGCCTCGCTCTTACATTCCCATGCACTCCCGACATTGTCGACCCGCTTGTATCGATTCCATACCAGCGGCTTATCCTGTATCATAATACAAGTTAGATTCATCATTTGCTCAATTCACACTCACCTCGAGGAATCCCAACAGCAGCCCGAGTTCTGCTGTGCTTTTGTTACACATCTCCTCCACTCCCATGTCCCCTTCCGTCGCAATAGTCCACAGCGTCCCCGCACGCACATTCTCCAACGCAAACGGCACTTCATCTGCGTGTTCGAAGTATTCGCCGAAGATGTTCTTCGTTCGCTCGACTGCTGCAGCATCCGCAATATCATTCGGGTCCAATTTGACCTTCACAACTCGTCCTGTTCCTGCAATAATGGTTCAGTATCTCTTCCCATTTCTCCAATGTCTCACCTTTTCCCTCACACTTCATTCGGCTTCGTACCTCTTCCTCTTCCATACCGAGTTCAATCAACGCGGCCGTCACAAATTCCTCTGCCTCAGCAGCCGTCTCCCGCAAGTTAGGCAATAGCCTCATCTCTTCGGTAAAATGGTCCACCGCCCGCATAAGATCTTGTATGTCCACCAACTTCACCGGCTGTCGCTCAGAGATCTCTATATCATACGTTATGTCTGTACTTCAACAGTCATCATTACACTTACCCTTAAAGACTTTTGTGAGTTCCTCCGCAAGTCGCGAACCATGCTGCCCCGCTCTTCCGTGCGAGCGACGCAGTTGATCATACGCTAGCGCCACGTATGATTGAAAGACGGTGATAAGCGCCATACCAGACGGGAGTACCGTCTCGTCTTCGGTTAGCAGTTCGCTTGCGCAGCTTGCCGCAACTCGACCGCCGTATACTGTCGTCCAGCTTTTTTTCGATTCGTCCGATTTTGCATTCATCATTAGTTGAACTGGGTGCACCCCACAGCTGAACATATTTTTTTCGACCATCGCGTTAAGCGCTGGGTGGACGTGAATGGAGAATCTTTTCCATGCCTTGACTCCCTGCGTGGTACCTAATGTTTTCGTCTCCTTTAAATCCAATGCCAACGCGTTAGTCAACACGGAGATATACGACTGGAACACTTCGACGTCCCCATCAACTACACATTTCGGAGTATCCTCCCGGTTGCATGTACCACCCCGCCGGGTGATCCCGAGGCGCTCATTGATGTGGATATCGTCGTACAGAAACGCGCTTCCTTCATCGCTCGGCAGCGGCGTGAACAGCAACGATCTGAGTAACAGCCACTTCGGGGTAGTGGGCATGGTTGACGAGGAGTGAGCTGAAGCGCTCAATGACCTCTCACCTTTATATATACTTACCCTGTGCTGATTTGATCTCCCTGAGGTAATCCTTGACGACAGTAGAACCTGCATGGCTTCTTTGACGTATGCAACTCAATTGAGTTCTTATCTATCGGGGGTTAAAAAAAAGTAGCATCGCTTCTTTGACTTCTGCCGCGACGGTTAAGTGAATGTTATGCTCAAAGGTATAGTCACCGCGTCTTCTTCCTCATTGTATTGACGTAAACCAGGATGAGTTCTATTATGTGCATATCAAACTGAGTTCTGAAAGAAGCTTCAACGGACTTACCAGATGGAGATAGATATATTTAGCCATATCTTTAATTTAATCGCTTCACAAACATGGGACATAACAGCATCCGACCAAGTCGGATGCTGGTGAGCCACACATTGCTATTACATGTTGGATTACATGTTGGCTGTGATATCAGACCTCAACTCTAACCATTCATAACCGACACCACCTGTACCACTTCCATTACTGTTCGTTATTACAACTCACATCCGACCAAGTCGTATACCTGCGAGCGGCACATTGTTGTCACTTGTGTCACTTCGTGACACCAGCCTGGTCACTCCTGTGACTCAACATATGACTCAAGTACTATAGATGTCACATACGACCAAGTCGGATACCTCTGAGCCACACATTGTTGTCACTCCTGTGACTCAACATGTGATACAAGTCCTGCAGATGTCACATACGACCAAGTCGGATGCCTCTGACCTGCACATTGTCGTCACTCCCGTGACTCAACACGTGACATAAGTCCTGCAGATGTCACATACGACCAAGTCGGATGCCTCTGACCCACACATTTCTGTCACTCCCGTGACTCCCCATGTGACACAAGTCCTGCAGATGTCACATACGACCAAGTCGGATATCACTAAACAGTACTTGGTTGTCATGCCTGTGACTCAACATGTGACTCACGTACCGCACATGTCATATCCGACTTGGTCGTATGCCATCCAAAATCTGAGATTGTCCACTAGCTACCTAAGACTTTGACTGCCATATATGGAAATCTATGGTGGTTAGGGTTCATTAGGGTTAAGCTAGGGTTAACCCTCCCATCTCATTCCACGAGTCCCTATCAACCCTAAAATGAATGTAGTATCTTGACTTTTGAATTCACTGATGCTGTAGTATTGTCCGATCAATTCATCACACCCAATTTTGCAAGATGTTTGGGCAACACTACAGAAATTAATGTACTCAATGTACACGCGACGAGTCCTACAAACAATGTTCGCGGCAACAGGCCAACAATCAACGATCAACCATGGGCTCCACGCTTTTTGTTCACGATCCCGCTCGCGCCAACTCTGCTGACCTGCGGATTAACGTCGTGATCACCATCTGCCTCGGGGAGCGCCGTTCGACGGCGGAGAGTTCGGCGGCGCGTTTCATCGTCAGGCGACGATAGAGGGCGCTTGGAAGACGATGCTGCTGCTGCCGGCGGTGATGCCATCTGCTGATCAGGATCAGTCGGAGGTGGGGGCGTAAGAGGGCTTGGCGGCGGCGGAGTTGCGGAGGGGGCAGGCGCTGGTGGCGGGAGTGCGATTGGCTCAACAATGTCGGGGACGGGGACGAGGACGGGTTCAGGCTCTGATCGCAAAGCCTCGGGGCCTGGCGCGGGTGCGGGTGACGTACTGGAATTGTGGACGAACCAGTTGCTGGCGCAGGAGTTGGAGGTTCGTCCGATGTTGTTGACGGACCACCTTTCCCCTTACCTTTCTTGCTACGGCGTGGCGCCTGCGACGAGCTCGCGGCCTTTTCTGCCTTCTTCTTGCCGCGCGTTCCCTTAGACTTCCGTTTTCCAGCACTTTCTGCCTCAACTTCCTCAACCTCCGGCATCTCCTCCTCCAACTCCTCGACCTGTTCGTTGGGATCCATGAATTGTTCCAACCCCGGCGCGATCTGCCGGGACTTATTCAGCAGTGCCTGCAGCATGGTATTTTTCTCGCGAGCGAGCGACGTAATGATAATGTCGGTTGTGCCGACGGCCAAGATTTGGTACACGTGTACCTTTTTCTCTGCCCCAGTCGATGCGCGCGCCCGATGATCTGCGCTGTTAGTTGATCACTCCAGACCGTATCCTGATAGCTGGTCAGCTATGTGATGAGAGTTTATAATGCAGCTTACATATAAAATCACAACGTCGGCGCATGCTAAGTTCAATCCTGCTGCTCCAACTCTTGAGAACAGCAGGACACGCTCATCCACATTGTTGCTTTGAATGAAGCGCTGCACACTGTGATTGCGCTGCTTTATAGATGACTTGCCATTGATCACAATTGGCACGATACCATTGACCTCGAGCGCCGTACGAACAGTATCCGTCGAGGTGGGATACTCGTAATAGACGAGTATCTTTCTTTGCCGGGACTGCGGGTTTGCGGGCGGATCCGGAAAAACCACTTGCTCGCCGTCCACCGTCAAGTGGTCGATATCGTCCGATGCTAGCAGATGTTGTAATATCTTGATTAGCATCGCCAGCTTGCTTCCCGGCTTGGCGTCCCACTCCTCCTTGGATTTAAATGTAGGGAACGTCTTCCGCCGCTCGTCGCTGGTGCCAATGGGGTATACCATGTTTAGCCGATAATAAATATAGAATTTCTAAATGTTGTTAGCGCCATCTATTTGGGTCCGGACAGATACGTACCTCGCTCGTGATATCACCCAAGCTACCATCCCGCTTCTTGGACAACGTGTCGCCCATCGAATTTGCTAGTACTTGGAGCTCCCAGTCCTGCAGCGTGACGGGAATCATGTGAAGCTCGTATGGCTCCAAGTCGTTGATGGGTTGACCATCAAAGCGTTTCGAGTTTTTGTCCCGACGAATCAGATGGCCGTCGAACCGTTTTTGGATATCTTTCACCCACGCGACTTTCTTATCCTCAAGGTTTTGCCGGGCAAGCGGCATCGCGACTTGACGTCCTAGCAGCTGGGCCTGCTGAGCCTGACGAATGTCTTTCAATTCGTCTGCGGTGATGGAACGCGCTATGCGTCCAACTTCCCTCCTGGAGTCCTTCTCGAAGAGGTAGCCTTGATCCAGAGACAACCGCGGCGCACGGATAATTCGTCCAAGGTTAATAGTATCCTTATCGACTCTTCAGCTCTATGTATTCGTCCATGGACGGAGAAACGCTTACCTGGATATTTATTGGAGGACCGGATGAAAGGTGAGACGGAGATGAAAGCAGTGGTCAGTAGCTATCCGTCCATGGACGGATACACGCTCACCTGGACATTGCAAGGACAGGCAAGGCGTGGGAGACAAGTCATAGTAGTGGTCAGTAGCTATCCGTCCGTGGACGGATACAAGCTCACCTGGACATTGCAATGACAGGTAAGGCGTGCGAGGCAAGTCAAAGGAGTGGTCAGCAGCTATCCGTCCGTGGACGGATACATGCTCACCTGGATATTGCAAGGACACATACAGCGTGCAAGACAAGTCACAGTAGTGGTCAGTAGCTATCCGTCCCTGGACGGGTACGAGCTCACCTGGACATTGCAGGGACAGGTAAGGCATGCGAGACAGATAAAAGTAGTGGTCAGTAGCTATCCGTCCGTGGACGGATACGAGCTCACCTGGACATTGCAGGGACAGGTAAGGCATGCGAGACAAGTAAAAGTAGTCGTCAGTAGCTATCCATCCATGGACGGATACGAGCTCACCTCCGGTTTCGTGAACAGGGGCGTCGCCGTGCACACATTCATCATGTGTGTCTTGAAGCCCATTTGTACCGCCCCGTTGAATAACCGGCCCACAGTTCGAAACTCGTGTGCCTCGTCGATCCACGCCGTACACCATGGCGTTTGAAAGAAATCGGCCCCATCTTGTAATAGCGTCCGCTGATCATCTACGCACGCTTTCGCTCCACCCTCCCTCGATCCCAAGAACGACATACTTGTCAGCGACCCGAAGACCTGCCCACCTTATCAATTCTGTCATCTTCCATCATTGTGCTTACTCACCGAGTGTGGAACCAACACAATGCGTCGAATCATTTCATGCTTCGACTTGTGCCACACACTGTCTGGCGTAGCTGCGAAGTACTTTGGCAGTCGTGCCTTTTGCGTTGGCAGGACAAAAATGTCAATGACGTATGGCTTGAAGAAAGTCTTCAACTCTCGACGCCATTGATTCACGAGGGAGTTGGGGACGATAATCGCATGAGGGGCATTGGGCACCCGCCCTTTCCCCATGAAGGACGGTCTGTCTGCTACTCAAATGTCAGAACACATAAGTTTTGTACTTGACACACTTACCAATCACCGGAGGTCGCGGCTGCTCCCGCTGCTCACATTCATACACAAATTGTGTGAACGCGATGCTCGCCATCACCTGCGCTGTTTTCCCAACGCCTACATCGTCGGCCAACAGCATCCCGAAGGCCGTCTCACCCTCCTGCCCCACCCATGCCTTGCTGGCCATCGCCGCCTCCCACCAGCTGATGCCACAGAAGTCGAACAGGCTCCATTCCCTCACCTCCTTGCAGATAGGGCCTTGCCTCCTCCTCCTTCTCAGCCTCCCACGCATTCCCAATGTTGTCCATCCGTTTGAAGTTGTTCCACACGAACGGCCTTTCCTTTATAGCATCCGACCATCAATAAGCCAGCGACCACTCCTATCCATTTATAACTCACCTCTTGAAACCCGAGCAGCGCGTTCAGCTCTTCAGTGCTCCTCGAACACATCCCTTCTACCCCCATATCTTCGCTCGTCGCTTGCTCCCAAAGCGTACCCGCTCGAGCATTCTCCAGGCTGAACGGTTGTCTTCGTCGTTCTCGAAGAATTCCAGGAACATATTTTTCGTTCGCTCTACAGCCTCCGCATCTGCCAGGTCGTTCGGGTCTAACTTGATTTTATTCTGCCGTCGCGCTGCCTCCAACTGCTTATCGTCAGTACCGCATCTTCAATTCACGATATCTTACCTCTGTCCCTGTCCTTCTCATCAATCTTGAGAAGATCAGGATCGACCCCGAGTTCCAACAACCAATGCTGGATAAACTCTTCCACCACCGTCGCCTTCTCTGCCAAATTCGGCAGCCGCACCGTGTGCTTTCGAAAGTCTCTCACCACCCGCATTAGGTCTTGCAAGTCAGCGTTCTTCATGCTTTCCCGTTGCTGGATGGCTACCTCTTGGTCAGTCCTGGTGTTCCAATCCAACCCGCACGTCACTTACTAGTAAACACTTTCTCCAGGGCGTCGGCAGCATTGTTCCCGCGCTGTGTGACTTTTTTAAATTGGCGCCGCATTCGATCATAATTGAGCGCAACAAATGATTGAAAGATAGTCGATGTCGTAAAACCAGATGGTTTGAGTGCGTTACGGTCGCCGATCAAGCGACTTGTACACGAGTTGGCAACTCGTGCGCCGTACATGGTCGGCCATCCGCGTCCACGCGTCCACCTCTGCGAGGCTCATGAGTTGGGTGGGATGAACTCCCATTTGGTTCATTTCCTCCTCGACGATGCTGTTAATTTTGCAAGTGACTTTCTTCGAGAACGCCTTCCACACGCTAATGCCCTGAGCCGTCCCGAGTGTCGTAACGTCCCTGAGATCCTTGGCCGCGGCATTCCGTAGACATGATATATATGATAGAAAAACCTCTGCCTCTTTGACGAAATCGGGAGGATCGTCGGGGCTGAGTGTATTTGACACGCGTGAAATTCCAATTGTTGGTTCGTGACGTCTTGATCGTACAAGCTGAAGATCTCCTTATTGATGTCAAGCTTCGTAAACAGCAGGGCGCGCAGTAACAACCAGCCTGAAGTAGTGGGCATTGCGACGACGAGAGGAAGGAAGAATGATAGCGTCCAATGGATCGTCCTGATTTATATATTCACTCACCATGTGTTCTGTTTGATAACCTGACGGGAATTAATGCCCCATCGCTTCTGTTACGTGTCAGGCTACTTGATTGTAGGTAATAGATGCACCATCACTTCTATTTACATATTATCCTTGACGTGAAATAGAAGTTTCATAGATTTTGTTACGTATTACCTTGTGGACAAATGATTGTGCTTCTTATCAGGCGTAGAGTCTGATCTGGTAAATAGAAGTACTACCGCTTCTATGTACATAATGGGAGATTCAAACGGACTTACCAGATGGGGATAGATACATGCGCTAGGATCTATGGCAGTTTGGATGCATGAATGCTGTGTCGTTTCATATTTATATTGCTCTTGAGCATTTGTCATATTTCACAGATTACACTCATACTTTGGACGGACGACTCTGAGGTCGCAGTTCCAATATAAATTGCACTTGAAATGCAATCTCTTTGATAACATTGAGTACACCTCCATCGAGTACACGTCTATCGTCTATGTATTTCGTCACATATTTGAGCTTGTCCTACTTGGACGGATACTGCTCAGCCTGACATTGCATCACAGATGCCACTCAGCGTGACATTGTATCGCAGCACTGTCCGACTTGGACGGATAGCGCTCAGCCTGAGATTGCATGACAGCGGTGTCACACTTGGACGGATAGCGCTCAGCCTGAGATTGCGACAGCAGTGTCCTACTTGGACGGATAGCGCTCAGCCTGAGATTACATGACAGCAGTGTCCTACTTGGACGGATAGCGCTCAGCCTGACATTGTATCGCAGCACTGTCCGACTTGGACGGATGCCGCTGTGTGACACCGCTGCCGTCCAAGTGTGACATTGCTGTCATGCAATCTCAGGCTGAGCGCTATCCGTCCAAGTAGGACACTGCTGTCATGCAATCTTAGGCTGAGCGCTATCCGTCCAAGTGTGACACTGCTGTCATGCAATCTCAGGCTCAATGGCATCCGTCCGAGTCGGACACTGCTATCATGCAATGTCACGCTGAGCACCATCCGTCCACGTATCCAGCTATGGTGCAATGTTAAGTTCAGGACTTGTATACTAACTCATTCATATCTGTATTCTGCAGGCTTTGCCGTCATCATATACGCCGAGATAAGTAGATGATGGCAATGCAGATATAGGCAATGGGTTACAAGATTCATGCATGACACCATTGTCACACTTGAAAATCACCCTCTCACTGCATAATAGCTTGTCGCACTTGGATGGATGCCCATCCCCATGAACTAAGATGCCACCTGACATTGCTTCACACCAGTGTCACACTTGGATGGATACCACTAACCCTGACATTACATCACAGCAGTGTCCTACTTGGACGGATACTGCTTGCCCTGACATTGCCCCACAGCCATATCCGTCTTGGATGCACCACACTCAGCCTGACATTGCATGACTTTACATTGCCATATATGGAAACCCTGGGTGGTTAGGGTCCATTAGGGTTAAGCTAGGGTTTACCATCCTACATCATCCTACGAGTCCCAATCAACCCATTAGATTCACTCATTATTTACACTGAGCATAAAGTGTGAACTGTGGCCAACACATTTGAGAACCTGTTGGTGAGTCACCCTGGGTGAAAGATACATAAATATGCCAAAGGATGTTCAAGGTTGGTGCGTAAATGAACCCAGTCACAATATGTCACAAAGTTTATATGTGCCCAACTTTTGGGCATTTTTATCTCCACAACGGGCCTGCCAATTCCTTAGATATTGCAGGGAGATAATGTACTATAGTATACCTCTGAATTGGAGCAAAAAAAGTTTTGATAAAATGGTTCTCAAGTTAACTATTAAACTTTTAAAAAATGGTATAATATGTCAGTGACACATAAGATTGGAAGAAAGTAATCACTGCCATCCCCGCTGGCAATACCATCTCATCTTCTGCAAGCAGCTCGCTTGCACAAGTAGCCGCGGCCCGCGCTCTGTACACACCCGTCCACCCAGTCTTAGACTCATCCACCCCAGCATTCTTCATCAATTGCGTCGGATGCACTCCAGTGTTCAACATACTCCGCTCGACCATTGAGTTAATCATACCCGTATGCCAATGACCGGAGAATTTTTTCCAAGCCTTGATCCCTTGCGCCGTTCCAAGTGTTTTGTCGTCCTTGAGCTTCTCGGGAGACGCATTGGCGAGTACAGAAATGTAGGATTGGAAGGCCTCAACGTCTGCAGCTGCCACACAATCCGGTGTATCCTCCCGGCTGCAAGTCTTAGCGCGGCGCGTTATCCCCAACCGCTCATTGATGTTTGCTTCATCATACAGAATCACAGGACCGTCACCACTCGGAATTGGAGAGAAAAGCAGTGCCCTGAGCAAAAGCCATTTTGGAGTCGTCGGCATGTCGCACAAATGGGGGATCTGTAGAGCTCAGCATATCTTGGCCTCTATATAGTGTTGCTTTTATCTACCTGATGTCAACCCTGAGGACAATAGAAGCACATCGCTTCTTGTACCTGTCGTACTCAACCAACCACTTATCTACCAAGGTCCTAACGTAATATAGAAGCTGCTTCGCTTCTTTTACTTCAGCTGTGCAGGCCAACTGAATGTGATTCTTATTGTGGTCCATACCTTAACACGATGCTGCATTGCTTCTTGACTTCTGCCGCGTCAGCTAATTGAATGTCATCTTTATTCCTGTGTCATCTGTATGACTTTATTGATACACCGGCATCAATTCCTATGTATGCACATCAATTGAGTTTAGACAGAAGCATCAGACACCTTCCACGGACTTACCAGATGGAGTAAGATATTTTGAGCCAACACCTTCCACGGACTTACCAGATGGAGTTAGATATTTTGAGCCAACTCTCTTTTATCTTATCAAGTGTCACACTTCGCATCCGACCAAGTTGTATGCATGCAAGCAGCATATTAGTTTCATCACACCCTCATTTATGGCCCATACGACCAAGTCATCTGCCTCTGAGCCGTACATTTTGTTACTTCTGGCACTCGTTACCCAGTATGCCTGTGACATCTGATGCTCCTGACACCAGCAATGAATATTTCACATCCGACCAAGTCGGATGCCTCTTGAGTGGCACGTTGCCATCACCAGTGTATATGTCACAATGTATGCCAGTCTGTTGTGACGGATGTCACTGTGTGACTCCACCACTTTGTATATCACATCCGACTAAGTCGTATGCCTGTGAGGGGCACATTGTTGTCACGTATATCACAAAGTGACACCCGGACAGCAGATGTCACATCTGACCAAGTCGTATGCTGCTTTGAACGAGAGATTGTGTTACAACCAAGTGACACAAGTTGTGCCGATGTCACAAGTCGGATGCCGATGAACGTCTGATGTGGGTCACTCATGTACCTTTTGACACATTGTGTCACATGAGTGGCCAACATCACACATTCTTAGGCATCCGACTTGGTAGGACGTGACATCGGTACGACTTGTGTCACTTGGTTGACAAGTTGTGTCACAGTGGCCAACATCAGACGTTCATCGGCATCCGACTTGGTAGGACGTGACATCGGCACGACTTGTGTCACTTGGTTGACAAGTTGTGTCACAGTGGCCACCATCAGACGTTCATGTTGTCACCTGTGTCACTTCGTGACACCAGCCTGGTCACTCCTGTGACTCAACATATGACTCAAGTACTATAGATGTCACATACGACCAAGTCGGATACCTCTGAGCCACACATTGTCATCACTCCTTGCCTCAACATGTGACACATGTACATGTTACATACGACTAAGTCGGATGCCTCTAAGCTGCACATTGTCATCACTCCTGTGACTCAACATGTGGCAAATGTACTGTCGATGTCATATACGACCAAGTCGGATGCCTCTGACCTGCACATTGTCGTCACTCCCGTGACTCAACACGTGACATAAGTCCTGCAGATGTCACATACGACCAAGTCGGATGCCTCTGACCCACATATTTCTGTCACTCCCGTGACTCCCCATGTGACACAAGTCCTGCAGATGTCACATACGACCAAGTCGGATATCACTAAACAGTACTTGGTTGTCATGCCTGTGACTCAACATGTGACTCACGTACCGCACATGTCATATCCGACTTAGGTAGCTAGTGGACAATCTCAGATTTGGAATGGCATACGACCAAGACTTTGACTGCCATATATGGAAATCTATGGTGGTTAGGGTTCATTAGGGTTAAGCTAGGGTTAACCCTCCCATCTCATTCCACGAGTCCCTATCAACCCACCCGCACATACGCTCAGTTCACACATTCAACTACTGCTGTCTCACGCTTCGCACCTGCTTACCAGTGCACCGTATCTTGCACGTTACTTATGCATCACGCTTGCGGACATAGCCGCACTCAAACTATCCGCATTTTAAGATTTATCGACCAATCGCGACCAAATACGTCACGCGTTATGATAGGAAGGTCCTGCCTCGTTTTCTCCATATGTTGCTGGTCTATGCTTTAAATAAATGCATTCATCCCCTCCACCGCTCTCCGTATGGCACCACGATCCTTAGCAGTCATACTTAACCCCCTCCTTCCGAAGACCATCGTCCAACTTGGCACGGTTGTCCTCGATGTTCACTACCCTTGGCAGGACTTTTCACCCAAGGAAGTTTCCATCGACGAAGGCGATATAGTCACTACCATTTCCGACAGCATCCATGACTTTCTACAGACATCGCAAGGAAATCGGTTCCATCTCCGCCTGACAAAATTCCTCCAAAGTCATTTCCGGGCAGATCGAGACGCCATCTATCGTATCAAAGCATCGAACGCCAAGTGTTATCGGTTGCGCAACTCTGGATTTCACTTCGGGCGCATCTCTAAACAGAATGATACCCGGATATGGCTCGAAGAGGCCATCAGACAAGATTGGAGCGCATATTTTGTCGTCGGAATGCATACAGTCACAGACGCAGATATTGTGGTCGACTACACGCACAAGAGCGAAGCTCAGGCTGCAGGAAATGTTCCTGTCGGAGCTATAGCTGGGGCGATGGCGGGTGGAGGAGGACTCGGGGTCGGTGCCAATGCCGACCTTAGTATGAAGGTAGAGGTATCTGCGGCGTATGGAGAGAAGGCTGGATTCGTTGCGCCCGGAGAACAAGTGATCGCGGTGGTGTATCGCAAGTTGAAATGGAAATGGTTCGCCAGCAAAGTGTTGGGAAACGCATACTTGGAAAAGGGGAATCGGTGGAAGATTTTCTCGGAGGTACCGGCGAAGTCGGATCCTGAGGCGGAGGATGAGGAATTCGAGGATTCAGTGGAGGTTGAATTCGACGAGGAAATTGAGGACACAGGTATTGAAGAAGACCATGAGCGTTTGACAGGTCACGATGGAGAGGAGTTCATTCTGTTCCATGCATAGCGTTTGTTTACACTTTCCGTTCAATTCTACGAGCGTCAAAAACAGTGGCTTGGTTTTGTCACCAACACTATCTCCAGTCCGGTCTATTTTAATAAACCTCGGACTCGGCATAACCATCTTTTAATGAGGCACCACATAGCATGGCATGAGTTAACGTCGCGATCATCAAAATCCACAACAAGTCGGGAATGAAGAAAAACAAGCTATACTCCTATATGTATAAATGGTGCCCATAGTAATGGATCATCTGGTATTTTCTTGCCTTTGAAACCTTTCTGGTCGCGTGTGCGATCGCGAAGGCTTCGCACAGCATGATGTAAAACTTCCGCAGAGCGTTCAATTTCCAACTTGCCATTCCCCACCAACATTCCTATATACACATCCTTTGCAACAGCTGCCGATTCGCTTGCCATCACCTTCCACAACGTCCCGATAACTGATGGGTAACCAGCAAGCTGTATTGCCGAAGAGAGGCTGATTGATTGCGACAGAAGGCTAGGATTTGCAGAGTCTCCTAAGGCCGCTGAGTGACAAGCCGATAAAAATGCCAATTGGCCATGTGGGATGTTCGACGCGGTAAGGTCGGCAACCGTAAGAGGAGCTTTCTTCCAGTTTTTGAGGAGCAGTCGACTTTCGGATGGATTTGTAGCCGATGGATGACCGTGACATGAAAAATGGACGACGTGGTGCTCGCGTAGGTTCGCTAGAACGTCATTCCTGTCCGGCGACTGCAATACCGTTGTCTGTATAGATGGCGACAGCAATGAGTTCAACTCTTCAACGTCGCCTGAAACGAACACAAGTCCGTCTTCTCCTGACTTTGAATCGGGCCAACCGATCAGCATTACCTTTTGCTGTGTAACTCGTACCACCGCTCGTTCGCTTCGTTCGCGGGCATATTTCAACGCTTTGAGCGTCGGGGTATAAGATGAAATGACACGATCAATTACGGTTCTAGTGGATCCAGATCGATGGTCACCTGCAGCATGAATCGGTAATATGTTGAGGAGATCGCTCCCAACCCAATAGACCCTTGACCAATGGCTGGGGTTGTGATCCTTAAACCCAATTTCGTCGAGAATATGTTCTACTGCAACGTCCCAGAGCCACCGCAACACGCCATGAATTTTCTTTCGCCCTTCTCCCTGCGTCCGTTTCCCGATGGTACGCGTGGCATCGAGAAACTGCGTCGTGTTGGATTTTAAATCGGTATATCGGAGCAATGGAAGTGGAATGCTACGAATGTCGTTGAGAGTAACAATAATTGCATCGCTTCGAATTTCACAGACATTGAATACAACAATGGGGCCCGAAGCGGCTAATGCCTTGAGTGCCGATTCCGATGGAACTCGAAGGAAGTCACCGAATCCTGGAAGCCCTCGAATTTCGACCAGGAGTTGATCAAATTGCTTCGCTATGCCACGACGGTCATTGTGGATATTGTGGTCCGGGTCGGCACTGGCAAGCTGTGCTGGCAGTTCCTTAACCTTGTTTGGGATTTTCGTCATCAGCTGGCTGGACACGACACTGATATTCATTTGGACTTACTCGAGGAGGATCGAGCTGTTCCCTTAGAAGGAAAAATTTCCGTGCGCTTTCGGGATCCGATTGCTCGAGATCAACGATGTCGGATCGCACTTGTAGTTGCAAACTTGCTAATATACTGTTTCCTAATTCCAATAACTGCAATGCACTGCAGGCAGACTCGCCGCATTCGATGAAAACTGACGCTGCACGGGAAGTGACGCTAGAAAATTGAGACAAGACGACCTGACGATCGTGTGGGTTCAAAGCGTGTGGAGTGATGATGGGCAGGAGTTCAACAGCAAGTTTCAGGAGTGGTTTGGCACGATTGAACTGTGCAGTTTCGATAAGCAACCGTGAAGCGGAATCTGCAGCCATGATTCTAGAAGAAGGGGGGCTGAGACAATTCTTGCTGCTTGTTCATTCATGACGACTGCCCGATCAAGGTCCTCCATCGATCCCATCCGGTCAAAACGATGACGAAGTGTAATCCCCAGGTTGTAAAGGGTCCCGGCACGATCTGGATGATTTTCTGGCGTGACGTTAACTGCCTGCTCATTCGTGGTGACTGCCCGGTCTAGGTCCTCCATTGATCCCGTCCGAACAAAACGATGACGAAGTGCAATCCCCAGGGTGTGAAGGTAGGTGGCACGATGTGGATGATTTTCTGGCATGACGTTAACTGCCTGTTCAATCGTGGTGACTGCCCGATCAAGGTCCTCCATCGATCCCATCCGTTCAAAACGTCGACGAAGTGCATTCCCCAGGTTGTTAAGGTACCCAGCACGACCTGGATGATTTTCTGGCATGACGTTAACTGCCTGTTCACTCATGGTGACTGCCCGATCAAGGTCCTCCATCAATCCCGTCCGGTCAAAACGACGACGAAGTGCAATCCCCAGGTTGTTAAGGTACCCGGCACGATCTGGATGATTTTCTGGAGTGACGTTAACTGCCTGTTCATTCGTAGTGACTGCCCGATCAAGGTCCTCCATCGATCCCGTCCGTTCAAAACGACGGTGAAGTGCAGTCCCCAGGTTGTTAAGGTACATGACACGATTTGGATGATTTTCGGGCGTGACGTTAACTGCCTGTTCATTCGTGGTGACTGCCTGATCAAGGTCCTCCATCGATCCCGTCCGTTCAAAACGACGGTGAAGTGCAATCCCCAAGTTGTTAAGGTAGGTGGCACGATCTGGATGATTTTCTGGCGTGACATTAACTGCCTGTTCAGTCGTAGTGACTGCCCGATCAAGGTCCTCCATCGATCCCGTCCGTTCAAAACAACAACGAAGTGCAGTCCCCAGGTTGTTAAGGTACCCGGCACGATCTGGATGATTTTCTGGCGTGATGTTAACTGCCTGCTGATTTGTGGTGACTGCCCGCTCAAGGTCCCCAATCGATCCCATCCTTTCAAAACAACAAAGAAGTGCATTCCCCAGGTTGTTAAGGTACATGGCATGACGTGGATGATTTTCTGGCGTGACATTAACTGCCTGTTCATTCATGGTGACTGCCAGATCAAGGTCCTCCATTGATCCCGTCTGATCAAAACGACAACGAAGTGCATTCCCCAGGTTGTTAAGGTAGGTGGCACGACGTGGATGATTTTCTGGTATGACGTTAACTGCCTGTTCAATTGTGGTGACTGCCCGATCAAGGTCCTCCATCGATCCCGTCCGTTCAAAATGACTCTGAAGTGCAATCCCCAGGTTGTTAAGGTACATTGCACGATGTGGATGATTTTCTGGCGTGACATTAACTGCCCGTTCATTCGTGGTAACTGCCCGATCAAGGTCCTCCATCGATCCCGTCTGATCAAAACGACAACGAAGTGCATTCCCCAGGTTGTTAAGGTACATGGCACAATGTGGATGATTTTCTGGCATGACGTTAACGGCCTGTTCATTCGTGGTAACTGCCCGATCAAGGTCCTCCATCGATCCCGTACGTTCAAAACGACTCTGAAGTGCAATCCCCAGGTTGTTAAGGTACATGGCACGATGTGGATGATTTTCTGGCATGACGTTAACGGCCTGTTCATTCGTGGTGACTGCCCAATCAAGGTCCTCCATCAATCCCGTCCGGTCAAAACGACAACGAAGTGCAGTCCCCAAGTTGCTGAGGTACATGACATGATGTGGATGATTTTCTGGCGTGACATTAATTGCCTGTTCATTCATGGTTACTGCCAGATCAAGGTCCTCCATCGATCCTGTCCGATCAAAACGACAACGAAGTACAATCCCCAGGTTGTTAAGGTACCCGGCACGATCTGGATGATTTTCTGGTGTGATGTCAACTGCTTGTTCATTCATGGTGACTGCCCGATCAAGGTCCTCCATCAATCCCGTCCGTTCAAAACGACGACGAAGTGCAGCCCCCAGGTTGTTAAGGTACATGGCACGATCTGGGTGATTTTCTGGCATGATGTTAACTGCCTGTTCATCCGTGGTGACTGCCCAATCAAGGTCCTCCATTGATCCTGTGCATTCAAAACGACGGTGAAGTGCAGTCCCCAGGTTATTGAGGTACATGAAATGATGTGGATGATTTTCTGGCGTGACATTAAGTGCCTGTTCATTCATGGTGACTGCCTGATCAAGGTCCTCCATCAATCCCGTCCGTTCAAAACGACTCTGAAGTGCAATCCCCAGGTTGTTAAGGTACATGGCACGATGTGGATGATCTTCTGGCACGACATTAACTGCCTGTTCATATGTGATGACTGCCCGATCAAGGTCCTCCATCGATCCCGTCCGGTCAAAACGACAACGAAGTGCAAACCCCAGGTCGTTAAGGCGCCCAGCACGATCTGGATGATTTTCTGGCGTGACGTTAACTGCCTGTTCACTCGTGGTGACCGCCCGATCAAGGTCCTCCATCGATCCTGTCCGTTCAAAACGACGAAGAAGAAACCTGGGCCAAGGGCAGGAAGTAACAAGTCAATTCAAACTCAGCTGACCTGTTCTTCTTTCCCACATCCCTCTTTGATGTGGACTTCTTTCGCTTTTTCTGTGGCTCCTCCTCCTCCTCTACATCGTCTTCGCCCATCTCAGTATCTGCGTACAATTCAGCTTGGAAAGCGAGGACTGGTACCCCTACTCGACGTATTGTTGGATCACGTCATAGACCGACAGAAAAACAGCTTCACTTGCTCTACTCGACTTACTGTCCGAAATAGTTTGGATTTGTCGTTCCGAACGGCTGTGAGATCGACCTCTCTGAATGTACGCTAAATGTCTCAGCACCGCCAGCCTCTCGAAACTGCGCAACGCATCCCCTTGACGTTTCAGCTGTCAGCTACTGGAAAACAACCAGGTAGAGTAACAAGCTATGGCATTTGATCGCAGCCACACATAGCCTTGCCCGCAATGATCATGGCATAACCTCGTCACGTATCCCTTCGAGTGGCCCACCAGTGTTCCCGTCGAATGCCATTGGAGTTCTGGACACCGTGCTTTATCTGTGCATCACTCGGAATAGGATAAATGTGGGGAACCCATGAGAGTCCTTCAGCTCAGTGGCAGAGATTGAGTCGGCGTTTCTAAGCCTGATTCGATCATCAGGAAAAGTACCAGCAGTCCACAATAAACATGTAGCCATGGATGGTTACGCAAATGGTGTAAGGGAGACGCTCGTGGTCCAACTCATTGAGTCTCTGCTTCTTTGCGTGCAAGCGCTTCTTGTTCACTTAGTCGACTTCCATTGTGCCCCGTCGAGTTCCGAGAACGTTCTCTTCTCAGTCTTCGATAAGTCGCCAACGTCCGAGAGCGGTGGAGACAAATAACTACGCCACTCAATCAGCGATGGCCGCTGCTTGGGACTATGTGCCATCAGGTTCTTCGCAAATGCCTTTAGAAGTTTCTCTTCTATCCCGAACTCGCCAAGCAGGTAGAGAAGAACACGCCCGCATGACCATCGGTCAGCCTTGATCGGACTGTACTTTAACTTCTTCTTGACCTCGGGTGCTATCCAATCTTTCGTTCGCATTGGTCATCGACCTCCTCGTCCTCGTCCTTCACTTGCAAAGCGATATCAAAGTCAATGATTTTCAGGCAAAACTCCTGGTCGACGAGAAGGTTGTCGGGCGTGATATCCCTGTGAGCGATACAGAGCCCGTGAAGATACGCGAGGCCTTTGATCAGGCCAAAGTAGACTTGAACAACCTTGCTTTCAAGTTGGTTAGGAGCGATCGCAAGGTAGTCCACGACACTGTTCAGTTTGGGCAGAATGGCCCACTGCCCGGACCACCCGTGGAACGAATCGAGCAACGATATAACATGATCGGACTTCAGTTGGATGGTTTTGAGAAGTTCGAGGATCTCAAGCTCGTTCGATCCCTGGCGAACTTTCTTCGCATTGAGATTCTTGTTCGAGTCCAATGATCGATACACAGTGAGAATGTGAGACGGCATCTAGGGCCGAGCGTCAGCCGGCGAATAATAAGTTGAAAAGGTTACCATGCCTTGAAAAGCGGCTCAAATGTGCCGCCGCTTGCATCCACAATGACCTCCGGTTTCACCTCATAGCCATGTGCCCTGAGCTCTGCATAGTCGCGTGCTATACCTCCGCCCATTCCGCGCACACCGTCAACACCGTCTATGCGAGCACGCTTCCTGTTGCCTGTCTCAGCATCCTGTTGAGTGAAAAATGACTTCATATTGGGATATTTCAAAATCCTATTCTTGAGATCAAGGATCGCTTTCATCGTGTCACGGTTTTCTGAATCCTCTTTACGTAAAAGCCGTTGTATAAATGGCGTGCAAACTCGACGCGACCGTCAGGGGTATTCAACCACATGACCGTTCTGCTCTTGAAAGAGAGTATGGCGAGTTGCAGTGCCATTGTCCCAAATAAAGAAAGTGCAGAGGACGAAATTCTTTTCCTTGTAGAACGTGCTCAAGGTGTTAGCGAAACGAACGATAGCGGCCCCCCGCAAAAGCATCTGGATCTGATCCGGAGGCCATTGTTTCTCTCGTGTGGAATTAACCTCCACAAACAGTCGAGGAAGAGCGGAGCTCGAGATGAGAAAATCACTACGAGGGCAGTACTTGCGGAGCTGGTCATCTACTGGTGCGGCTTTACATTCTACGGGAAGGTTGAGAGGCCATTTTTTGTTTCTGTAGAGACGATACTAAGTCGCAATCGAGGGGGGCAAGGAAGTAAGCACGTACTCCGCCGTTTCCTTTCCATGCCGTACGGCTCCATACTTTACAGCAGTGATGAAGTAGAGGAAGAACACGTGGGAGGCCGTCTCTCCCTCTAAGGCACGTTTGGGACTCAACAGCCAATAATCTTCCTGGTGGAAAAGCAAAAGGTTTTGGTAATGCGCCACCTCGAGTAGCTCGGCATAGCGAATTTCCTCCTTATCGGCCACCGGACCCCCGTTAAGCTCAAAATATGCTGCGAAATTGGGTATAAAATGTTCGAACGTCTACACTGACCCGTCAAATGAACAGCGGACGAACAAGTCAAGGGAACAGCACACATTAAGGGTTACGCCTGGCTTTCTCTCCAGCTTTCGCTCAAATTTTGTAACAAAACGCTGGGACTAGAGTCTCATCTTGTACCTCATTTATCTCATTCCTTTCGATATCGGAGTCTTCGAACTTTCCCCACTGGTTCACTTTTATGATGAAATTTGGGTATTCTTTGATGAGGTCCTGGTGGACAGCTTCGGGCCGCGTGTTCGTCAGACATGCTAAGGAGCAAGGAAATGAAAAGAAAACGCACGTTCTCCGAGAGAAGGTGAGAAGACTCCCGGGTCCTCCTCTTCAGCAGGTAACTTCACGATTACATGGATATGCGTCATGGGAGGTTGCTCCTGCCATAGGTCTGAGATGGGCTCGGATGATCATTCAGTCGGAGTTCAGAGAGAGATGATCTCGGAAGGGTTGGAAGTGGATCTCGACCTGTCAGTCAGGTATTGATCTATATCAAGACCACTTTGGACCGTGATCACGGCAGCCTCAGATCATGGAAGTTAAAACGGTCACATCTTGCTTTTTGAATCAATTGCTTCAGCTGATAGACATCATCGATGCATCATCTGTAATGGAGATGGAGATGGCTATAACATCCTCCTGACCTTCGACGAGACATGCCAGCCGATAGACGTTGACCATCGCCGAGCGAACGTAATGGGGGGCAGCGTGACAGACCAACTCCGTATGTCACAAAAATCAAGCCCTCAAGTACAGCCTACTAACCTTCGAAATAGTTTGTCGTAATCGCGGACGAACTGTAACCATGGAAGACACATTCATGAACACAAAGTTTCACGGCAACCTGGTCGTCAACCCAGAAATGAGGAAGATCCTCCCAACCAGGCTTCCTGAGCGTCGCCCAAGGTGGCCAGTGCCTCCGTGGCCTCTACCACAAAAATAGCGAAAAATTCAGCGCCGAGTATCTGTCCGAGTTTGGGATGTTGTGTTATATGGGTGAATATGAGCATGTCAGGCAGGTGAGTTTCTGCTTCAATCCCGGCCAGTGGATCGAATTTGATTATGTAGATAGTAGAATCTGGTCATGCCCCGGACTTGGCGGGGACAGAAACGGCATACCACTTCGGATACGCCACCCTCGTCATCGCCGGAGCACAAAGACTCAAACCTTTGGGTGCTCACAAACTGAAACACGTCCAGACACTCTCGTACCTTTTCTCCGATGGGGTGCCTGCCGATGTACCTGACATCGTGGGCTGCACGGCTCTCCACCACGTCCTAACGACGACCAGCGTTGCGCCTGAATTGGACATCGAATTCGTCCGGATGCTCATCGAAGAGGGCAAAGCCAGTGTAGATTATCAAAACCGGTACGGGGAAGTTCCGATCTTCGTCGCCATGAGGAGAAACTTTGTCGACGGAATTCAGATGTTATTGGAGCATGGGGCTAGCATGGATGTAGAAGATGCGGATGGTATCACTCCAGAGAGCTTCTACGTCAGCTGTGGACCGCAAGTGACTGCGATAGTGAGAAAATGTCTCGCCAAAAGAGAAGGACAGGGAGAACGTCCAAGAGAAGAAAAAAGTGCGATGGATGTGGTTCAAGGAAGAAAACGAGACGAAAAATTGAAGAATTGTGCAAGGTGTCAGGTTGCGCGGTATTGCTCGAAAGAATGTCAAAGTATGTACATATACTCTTCTCGACCGCGATCAGACGACTAAGTAGAACTTCAATGATAGAACAACACTGGCCAACGCACAAGGCCACATGCAAACCGTTCAACGCTTCCTCGACCATCACTGTCAAGCCGTATTATATGTCTAATGCATATGCAACGCTCTGCCAAACGGCCACTCTCACGCGAAACGCCTTTGGTGACACCGTCCATCCGTCAACCTCTTCCAAACAGAGACAGAAAGATGTTTTCCAGCCCGGATCTTCGTTCCCTACAAACGTCTCAGCTGCGTCACCGAAAAGCATCATCATCAAAGTCCAAGTTCCGTTCGATGGGCTGGGCCCCTCTGCTGGCAGCAAGCGGGCATGTTGGTGTATACCAAAAAGCGCGACTTGACATGTCAAATCAACTGGGCAGACGATAAGGACGCCTACGACCGGCTATCGCAAGTGGTTAGGGAGAAGGGAGTCAAAGGCACCAAGGCCTATTTCGCAGCAGAGTTGAGAGGAAAGGACGAACTGGTGATCAAAGTGTCGGAAGTCTTGGCTGAGCAGCCGTGGTAGGTGCTGGACGAAGCAATGATTATTGAATTTTTCGCCACGTCATGATGATAGACATGACGCAAATGCAAGAGCTTAAGTTCAAATTTGAGACAGCTGCCGGTGAAAGCCACTTAGGCGGGACCAGGGTCACTTCGACCCTCGGAAGAAACTTACCATCGAACATTCGGCCATTTCACAAGCTCTCTTGTCAGGAAGCTCAGGTTGAACCAGGTGAATGTGAAAGCGACCGAGCAATGAGAGAAAGTTGCTAAGAGCGATTTGGATCCCAGGGATGAGAAGGCTGGTTCCCCTTGAGGAAAAGTAGCTTATGATCGTCAGTAATTTTTCATACGTTAAGACAAATATCGCGGTTGAATCCGAAGATGAATTACGTCTTGTATATAGTGGCGCGGAGGCTTCGGCCGGTCCGAAAGCAAGAAGGCGGCGAGCGGGTTCAAGTTTTGATTTTCGCAGATTGCGAACTCCAGTCGGTTTGGAAAAGGACAAGCACAAAATGCATAACTGGAGCTGGTTTTCGTTCCACATGCCAGTAGGGTTGGTTATAGCTAACAATATATCAAGAGACTCAGTTATTACGGCTGTAGATATACGACCATTCTGCTATTACAACTGAGTCTCAGGCCAGCTTTTGGTGATCAACCCTGCAATGACTCGAGCCTCCTAATGGTCACCTGGTCCATCACCATGCCTTCCGATCCGATGGATCCGAAAAGAACATTGTCATTGCCGAACGTGGTCATCGTTGTCGGATTCGTAATTTCCAGACCTTTTCGTGCATTCAAGGTAGACAGTAGAGCGTTACTGTACAGCTTTGAGAGAGAGAAATCCCAAACGAAATTACTGGCCAAATCAATAACGAGACGCTAATTGATGACAGACAATACGAACATTGCTGTATGCTGTGCAAATAAAATTGGCTCGTTTTTTTTCAAGTGGATAAGACATACGGGAAGTGCGAGAAAACATACAACGTCCAGTATTAAATAGCTGTGACAAGACCCGTCTGAATGGTAATCCGCATGATCTGTAAACGTCGCATCACGAATGTGACAAATTAGGCGACATCATCGGAAAAAACATACTCTGTTTATGGCGTGGTCCGTCTCCCGGCAAGAAGTCTTCCTCTGAAACTGTAATTTTGGAGATTGGAATGAATCGAATAACGTTGACGATTACAAAAGACATACCAAACTCCGCGTTAGAATGGCGGCAATTAAGACATCTGCTATCGCTGAGGAAAGCAACCACGTAAGAGCCGGCCAGTGCAGCTTTGGCTTCAGGCTGAACTGACGGAGTGTCTCGACCGTCACCGTAAGCCAAACCCCTCCAGCTATAAATGAAAAAGAAATAAGACGTGGGACGCAAGAAGGCAACTTTCTTACAAAGGGCTGCAAGAGCCAAAACTCCGATGACAAGTGCCAAAAGTCTAGATTTTGTGATGACTTTGATCCGCCATGCAATGAATATCTGAACTGGGGTAGAGATGATAACCTATCCAAATCGCTTAATCAGGTTGAAGATCCGGGTTGTATGCGAAGAGGTTTACTGTCATTAGAGGATCTGCTGAGATACCTGCATTGTGGAGGTAAGTTTGGTCACAGTATTATGTGCCCTGACGCGTACCCAACGGGAAGTATTCAACGGCTTCTGGCGTGCCTACGGCGGACACTCGGAATAAGCGACGTCGCAAAAGGCACCAAAACTTTACCATAGCGCAGTATAAGAGGCTCGTACACCACCGCTGTTGTAAAACCCGAATTGATCGTTTCTGAAATGAACAGAAAGTACATCTGAGCTTGCAACAAAAATTTAGAACAGGTCGAAGACAGATTATAAGTATCGTAACCAATGAGCGTCACTGAATTTGACGCAAGTCTCAGCAAACGCGAAGAGGAGAAAAAAGAATAATGCTCACTGCTTAAACGTCTGAAGGTAGATGACGAGCTGTGAGGATTTGAATAAGACGGGCGAAACAGTAATCAACGTAAGGTCGATACCAGCCTGGACGATCATGACCTGTCATCCCTCGTTAGCGTAGATTCACAGCTGACGCACTCCATATAGAACCATGTTGAGGAACGTGCCTGTGTAGCCATAAATTTTGTTGTTAACGGCTGAACATCGAAGCGCGTTACCAATAAGCATTGGACCAAACCTGATGTCCCGTGAATTCCGCTCAAGCGCACGAATTTAAAAATACTCACAATAGCTGAACGGAGACCATGGTCGACACACTGCGCCAACTCCCCTACCTCGAATAAATATAAAGTCCGCCTGGGTAAAATACGTAGCTGGCGATGCCTGAGAAGCGCAAAGGCGTGAATGAGAGTGGAAAGTGGAAAGGAAAGGGGCGTTGCTGGCGGACAGGGGTGGAATGGTTAAGGAACACGTGATCTTCGAGTCCAAAGCTGAAGCGCTAACAGAACAAGGTAGCTTAGCTAAGCTTTGACAACACTAATTCTCGCTGGGTTTCAACTATTATGGACATTCTTCTTGGTCTAAACTAGTGGGCATACAGAAGTGTCCCTCAGGATTAAACTTACTAAAACAGTGATATTATAGGGACCAAGCTGCTCAGTGATTGTGGAAGCTATAAAATACACATACTTCGTCCAGACTTGAAATGGGTAGTACTAGGAACTTATACCGGCTAGAATCTTGAACACTTCATCCTGCCGTTCCTTGAAAGCGCGTAACTTTGTCATTCCCAGACTGAGCGCGTTGATCCGGTTCGCGAACGCGACGGCTCGTCCTTCGACGCTCAGCCTGCCTTCTTTCCTGCCTCTTTCTCTTTCGTGGCCTACTCCATGCTCGAAAATGATTTTGACTCTATCAAAGATGGCATCGGGGATATCCTCTCCTCGTTGTGCGCATTCCACCGCTATCTTGTTGTCAATCTCTTCGATTTCTTTTGCCTGCGCACCAATAGCAATCACCTCTTCCATAAAGGGACGTAATTCTACAGGACAATCTTCCAAGCGAAGGGGTGTACCAAGGACGCCCACGATAGCGCCGTCAGTTGTCACGGCTGTCGTGGCTACCGAGAATAGCGAATGCAACCGATGCAAAGTAGGCCCTGGGTGGATCACGTTTGAGCAGGCGGCGAAGGGAGGGTCGCTGTTCAAGGGCATCGCCGATACCTGCATACAGCGTTTCACGGATGAATTCGATGGCAGGAGAGTCGGGGTGAGAATGGTCGGGTGGTTGCTACGCTTGGGGAACCTCCAGATGGGGAATATGTTGGCGAAAGTAGGCTGGGTGAAGGCGGGGGAGGTAAGTCTTTGTTGTGATTGCGAATTGGGGAAGCAGGGGAAGAGGATCGTGATCGTGAAGGATTGAGGGAGAGACGTGGAGAAGGTGTAGAAGATGGTGTAGGTAGAAGGGTGGATTCTTCGTACATGGAGGTGGAACGAATGACACTTTACGACGCTGTGAACCCTCGCCTGCATCTAAGGCCGCTTGAAGATCGGAAGCGTAGCGGTCCTGGAACGAGCGGCGTTGGCTAATTTCAATGGCGACAGCACGCAGGTCTGCGGCGATACCATTTATAGATGGGTGCGCTGGCTGTATGATGGGTTGTAGGTCGCAGATGACGCGGGCGAGGTCATGTTGATCCTCTGGCGGCAGGTCCTGGATCTTGGGAACTGTCTCCGCCCAAACGCGCAGTAAGTGGACGAATACAGGCGGGCAGTTTTCAAAGGAAAGTTCCATTGGCGACGCATTCTTGCTGACGCGGGGTAGGGTACAGACGGTGGATTTGTGGTGCTCCTCAGAGCTGCAAAGTAAAGGGATAGAGCAGGTCCTGAAAGTTGAAATTTGAAACGTTGAACAATCGTCGTGCCGTGGGACATACCTGTGATCATCAGATCACCTTGTGCACTGCTGAGGACCTCGGCATCAAGTAGACGTTCTGCCTTTGCCTGTGCCAACGACGACCTCAGATAACTGTGGAAGCTGTCTTGAATGATCTGTTCGTCGAGATGCGGGCCCGTACGTGCCGATGGCATGGCTAGATGGAGGCAATGAGGCAGCAGTAGCACTTTTTATAGTTTCCCCCCGGATCGCAAGCTGTGCAAGCATACTAATAGCACTGACCGGGCTTGGCTACTCTCCGTTGCTGACCTACTGACCTAATACACAAATGAATCGATGACATTCGATGACTGCAGTCATTAGTATAAGCTTACAGTATCACTCCCGAAGCGATTATTGCAGAGGCAACACACCGAGTCAATACTGATGGAGCCCAACTCTTCAACGAAATATCTACCACGAAATACGCGCACGGAAGAAGTGAGCGATCTGATACGAGCCGGTGAAGAAAAAGTGGAGGTGGGTCGAAACCAAAGGCCTGCTGTGGGCAGAAGAACATGAAGGGGAAAAAAACTTCACTGCGAGGGTCGAACGTAACCTTCAGATGACACATGATGCATGATGCATGACGCTCTATCCGATTGAGCTAGACGTGCGAGATAAGTTCAGATGCCACAAATCCAGAATTGATTTTTCCAGCTGCTTCTTCACCGACCTCCTCTCCGATCGAGTTCAACTGCCACCTCTTTGGCAACGTTCCATTGTTCCTCCTCCGTAAGCTCCGTCTTACCTCCTTCCAATGCCTTTTCCACTTTTTCCGAAATCAAATCCCTAATCTCATCTTTATCCTCCTGCGTGACCACCTCGCCCTCTGCCGGATTTTCCTGCCACGACTGCGTGACTTGAGGCGTATAGTCCAAGAAGCGTTCCCAATCAGCGAGATGACCGTTTCGTCCCTGTCCAGAATCCGCTGGATCACACTCTCGCCCTCTGCGTCTGGCGTCAGCACGCAGAGAGGCAACACGTCCGGGTCCTCGTCCATCATTTGGACCAGTTCTTCTTCGCTCCCTACGTTCTCGAACTCATGCAACGTCCGCTTCTCCACGTCGTACAGGAAAAACCGAGCAGGCTCCTGGTAGAGCGTGAAGACGAACTGGTGGCGTGAGTTGGAGAAGAGAAGTGGGCGGGTTTCACCAGGGATGTGGTACTGGATGTTGACGATCATCTCTATTTGGGGATCATGAGAAAGTAAGAGGAGGACCAGTAAAAGGTGAGGAGGTACGGCCAGTGCTCCCAGGAGCTACTCCATCCGCCCTTGGGTATGCGTGGCGGGGCGGGCCAGACAGATTTTGCGTGCTCAATCAGTTTTGAGAGTTGATCTTTGTTCTGGCATGGCTTAGATGGGTGTGCTGCTTGGGGAATGCAAGGCTTACAATATCGGCTGGGATACCTTCTTCTATGAGCTTGTGATGTGCAGAAAGACTAGAGTACCGCAGACTGGGCCCCCTTGCGATCTTAGGAGGCCATCTGGGATGTGCACGGACCCGGCACAACGCGGACAAGCCCAAGCCAAGACGCGTAAGGCGAGCGAGGCGAGGGAAGATCATGAAGCGTGTATTTGTAAGTCGTGTATATAATGATTAAATAATGATTGGCTGGGGTAGATGGCTGCACAGCAAGGTGCGCAAAGTTCACCTCCCCATCAGACCACCGTGTTTGTTGAAAAAGGACTGTAATATTAGCTGTACGATGACACCGTCCTTTAGGATTGCACTCACGATATATTATACCGTTGTGGTTCCTACACGTACTAATTTCTTGTTCCTTAAATACTAAATTGACCTTGGCGTCATCTCATTCCACCAACAAATTTGCAGCAACTGCCGCGCTCTCCTGACTCCGTTTCTGTCGCTCGAACAGGACTTTGATTCCGTTCATTGTATCCTCCATCAGTTTCTCCTCGCTCGGTACTTGGGTTTGCAATGGGGCCACGCCTCCTCCCGCGCCTGCGTTCATGTTCATATTCGTGCTCATGCCCGCGTTCATGGAAGTGTCAAGGACAGCTTGATTTGTCTCCATATCACCCGCACTCATTGAAGGATCTGTCCCCGTTCCTGCTCCGGGATACGAAGGAGAGGGAGGGGGTAACGGCAATGCCAGGACAGGTAACGCCCCTACTCCAGATTGGCGCATCACTTCCAAGAGATTGTGGATGGCTTGCTTGAGGTTGGCCAAATCGGCCGAAGTCTGAGATGGGTTTGTACCAGGATGGTATGCGTTTTGTCTTTTCACAACTAGTCATCAGCTATGGGTGCATCTACTTAGAAAGGGACGCGTAGGGTCATATGTACTCACATCCCGGCCAAAGCGCTCCGAGCAAGAGATTGGACTTGGAGCGTGTGTTGTTGGACGAGTTGTAGGTTGTGTCGGAAGGTTTCCGGCGAGTTTGGGTCACCGCTTGTACCGGCACTGGTCTGGAGGTACGATGAGGGATCGTGAGCGAGCATACCAGAGGGAGGCTCTGTACTGGCAAACATATGGTGAAAGGAACCAAACAATGGCAATGGCGAGTCCATCTTTGCTGAGATCTGCCAAAAACTCCAACAATCCTATTCCCCGTGTTCCTTTACTCGCGAGACTACCGGTAATATCCAATCCAGTCTTCTTGTTCGTCGTTAGTCTTCATATGATCTGGCTAGTTTTAATTTTTGGTCAGTTAGGTCGCGTTTTGCCGCCGACCCTTCGCCATGAGCAAGCACCGTTCATGTTTCTTGGCCAGAACGGGGATCACTGATTGCGTAACTCCCCGGCGCAATTCGAGAGATTAAATACACTGGGTTCATTGGTTTACGCGTATCACAAACCATCATACCATCGACTTGCAAGCATTCCGCCTGTTGCAAAATCCTTGTCACTGCCGCTAACGGTTACATCGCGGTTTGGGTCGTTCGGACTCTCCTAGAGCAATGCTACACCGTTCGTGGCGTGGTGCACTCAATGTCCAAGGGCGCTTGAGTTCAAATCCTATGGCGACCGATTATCGTGGATGACTTTCTTAAAGTGAGTAAGGTTGCGCTACCTGTTGATATTCAGGGGTAGATATAACCATCTCAAAGGAAGGAGCATTTGAGGTTGTCAAGGGTATCGATGCGATTCAACACTTAACTTCTCCAGTGACGTCGGATTTCAAGGAAAGGTGAAATGGTATGAGTGTCGTGTGAAAAATGACGATTTAAAGCTTCTTTCTAGATGTGAATGGTCCTGCTGTAAATGACACATTAGGAATACTGCGCAGCGCCCAAGGAACATACGCCTTTACTTTTTCTTAACTCAGGTCTACCGTGAAACGCGTGATTATCTTGGGATTCATAATTGCTGTAACCAAGGACGTGGCCGCTTGACGAAAACGATTGGAACGATGCATGTGCTGAAGAATACGAAAAGAAAGGCCTGGATACGCCTAACTATATTGTGTATGAAGTAGAGAAAGTGTTGTCTGAAAGAGGCAAGTTAATTTTTATCAAAGCTCGTGCGTCCTCATCGTTAACAACTTCACAGCTGCGTGGTCTTTTTATAATGGAAACAAGAATCAGCTTAGCTGGGATTTGTCCGTTAGAACCCCTCCTTTTGTGCATCCATGTCCCTAGTTTTCACAATCTGATTGACACGTACCTAGGTTTTTGGAGTGACCATGTATACTCAGAACTGTAACATCAGTCACCTTTGTCGCTGTATAAAAGTAAAGCCCATTGTTCGAGTCGTCATCATTGCATGCCCTTGGCAGTTTCACCAAGTCCATGGTTTGAAAACTTCATCACAAGATGAAATGTGATAAGTATCCCACCATGCTCCGCTCCATACTCGAAGTTCTCCCCAGCGACTTCATCAGTAAGGAGCTCAAAACGCTAAACTTGGCTAGGGTCGCACGTCCTTTGCCCGTTGCCTCACCATTCCTGTCTTGAACCTGGCAACGTCAGACCCCGAGAGCTTACTCACGAAAGTCTACCAGGATCCCATGCTTATCATGCTCGCTGCTACAACGCTGTGATTTGACAAGTATTGTCAACTCGACAAAGCTTCGACTGGTGCTTTGTTATGGGTTGTAATGCTCATTGCGCTAAACGCTTGACTTACATAAACAGTCGGTTCATCACCAAGCCGGTCGTCGCCTTATCTGTAAAGAAAAATAACAATTGATCCTACAAAGAAAGTCTGCCACGTCTGAAAACGAAGAAAATAAAACAAATCATCGCTACCCGGGCCAACTAGGGGCGGAGAACAACCCCTCCATCATTCCTGCGTTCACGGCGTTCAATCGAAACCAGCATGCTTGTTGATAGTCCTTGTCCATCCGGAGAGGCTGCCCTTCGACGCTCAAGGATAGCCATACCAGCAAAAATCGTTGATTTCTCCGACTCTCGAGGTGTTTTCATAAACCATTGCGCCGTAAAGCCTAGAACAGGAGAAATAATGGCCCGAACGACAACGCCAGGCAGGTCTCATTTCTGCGATCTTCATGTTCTTCAATCGCATTATAGAATCATCGTCGATTCATTGTTCAAACTCACGCAGGCTCTTTTCTGCCTCTTCGTCGTCGTCATGTTCCAATTGACAGCATTACTAGGTGCACGGGCTGAGACCACCATTGAGATTATTCCATCTTATGAGCACATGAAAATCGAACGAAACAGGACCATGTATCTGGTTCATCTACACCAATCTCTATCAGCGGTCAGTCCCTGGCGCATGTGAACGAAGAGAGTAAGTCATATCGACTAGGAATGGAATACATCAGATTACAGTGAGACCTACTAAAATATCATCAATCCATAAATCTGTCATTCTCATAAAGTAGCAAAAAATGATTACCAACAGAGACAATCATTCTTTCTCCGGTGACTTCAGCAACGGACAGTGACTTGACCAACGAAAGAGATATCGAGGACGTGAACCCGCTCCCCTAAACTGTTGCGACAATATAGTCGTAAAACACCTTCGCCGTAATGCATCTCGTTGGGGTTCTTTGCCTCACCAATATAGGGCTGAAATATGTTGTCAACGGTTTGTGCCATTTTATGAGACTTGTCTCATAGAACGGTCTCAGCGCCCTTTCCTCTCGATGCATAACGTCTGACAGTAGTTGCGTGTTTTAGGTTCCGACTGTTTGTGGAGGCTGGCAAAGTTATACTGTGCACAAGACCTATTCTCCGCCAATTTCCACTCCATCCAAAAAGAAACAGAAATACATTAGATAAATGGAGGTTTTTACAATCTCTTTAGCATTTTCTAAGAGGTAAATGAGGCCAACGATCGTAAATGGATTGAAATGGACAGTTGGACCGTTGTGTCCAAAGAAATAGATCTGCAAATTTCTATTCTAAACCTCATTGGCATGATTATCGCGTGCGCGCGCGAGCCTAGAGGAGCTACGTGAATGCGCAAGTCGGGCCCCGATCCCCCCACCATTTGGCAACTGCAACCCAATGAGATAAGACTGGAAGGGATCTGGGATTGAGAAACGATAAAATGACCTGATCTACCCCGAGCCCTGGACAGGATCAATGCTTGCTCGAGAGCGCTTTATCAGATACAGGTAGGTGTATAGTAAGGGCTATTAACGTACCTGAAATATATTTTTAAAGGCTGTTTGAGCATTTATTTTAAATTGAAGGATGTCGTTGGTGTTGTTGAGAGTATCAACCAAATGGGCATTGACGGAAGACTCGAAGACGAAGTAAAACTGATGAGGCTATTAGAAGTGGGAGTGTATAATACTTATGGCGACGCACCTTTGTACACTGTTGATGAACCGTCGAGAACAAGGTTACATTCGTGTTAAGACTGTTATCACAGGCAACAAGCTCAGCTGCAGCCTGTGTAGCGAACGTGTTCAGAGTTGCACGGTCCTTGTCTTTTTCTGCCATAAATTTGAGAAAAAGAGGACGAAGCAACGGATAGCAAGACGTGCCTCTTTTTAGACTCGCGACGCCAGCATGGTAATGCTTATCGCGCAGGGAAGCGAGCTCTCGCTGGTAGGCAGCAAACGCGAGCTCGGCATCCTTTCTCTCCTCCTTCTCCTTCTCCAGCACGCGCTAAGCCCCAGACCCGTCCATAGTTCGTGAACTCGCACACTTACAATAAGCTCGAGCTCCTTCAACCTGCACTGGTTGATCTTGGCCTCTATCGCCTGACATTTCTCGATGTACTTCTTCCGTTCCGCGGCTTGGTGCTCGCGACGCTCTGAGATGGCGGCGATGGCACGAGATTTGTAGTTTGAGACAGCTTTGAGGAAGTTGCGAGTAGATTCTTTGTAGACGTCGAGACTTAGTACGTTTACTCATAGCTTCTAGAGAGCTGTAACCTGACCTAATCGTAGACTTCGCGGACGGCAACGAGTGTTGATATCCTGAGAATTAGGACAAATCACCAACAATTAATGGATAACTCACCCATAATGCATAAACCCTAAAGTAGTAGAAAAATGGAAAGAGAAAATTTTGGCAGCGCGGCGCCACTGATAGTAGGGTAAGTGACAGCAAAGGGGCAAAGGGGCTCTTCCGACCACCCACCATTAGAGCTGCTCCGTTGCGTTACAGCAGCTTCTGCACCTTTTCGCGCTCGAAAATCAGTATGACGTGCTACAGGAATAACCTGCATGTGGTTGCCATACCTGTTCTCAATGGCATGACAGGCGCGAGGAAAGGCTAGCACTCAGAGAACGGTTAGAGTCTTTAGACCGCAGAACGGGCTCAAATTTATGCCCTTGACACCGTATCACACGGCTGGCCAAGCCTCATAAGCAAAATTGATCGCTGTATACCGGATTGCATCCCGTGCAGCTCTTTAAGCTTTAAGCTTCATGCCTGTACGGACCGTTCTGTTGTCACGCGTCACGCCTCGTTGGATCCATACCGCCACTTCAATATTCAATCCGCTAGTGTGCCTCTTCACTATAAGCGCCCTCCGTCTGCCACCGCGCCCCCCCCTCCCCCCTTCTATTGTAAATCGCTGGACGGTAGTTAGTGAACCAGGTTCAATTTACACGCAGTCAATCATGTTGGCGTAAGAAACCGGCGACGGGTTATCCTTGAGAAATTGACATGCTCATGCTCTTAAGCTAGTAGCATATCTGGGTAATTTCTCTAATGAATCTGAAGCGCGGTGCGTCATCCTCATTCCTGGGTTATTTAACTGTTATTGATTGATGTGGCACAGGTCATCCTGCCTGCCATCCCCTTCCAGTCGTTCAAAATCCGCCAGTGTTCCATCTATGGTAACGATCTGATGAAATGGAACATGTTGGAATCACACTGGGCAACGCGTTTAACACCAGGCCGGATAGGACCGCACTGCCAACGCCTGCCGCATTACTAGTTTTGGCTCGCATGCAGATTTCTTTTTTCAATTTTCCATTGAATACTTTAGTACTCCTGACCCTGCGTCATTCTATATACGCGGCATCAAGTCCCGTCTGCTGGTACTATACTTTTGTAGTTTTTAAAAAGGGGGCTTCGGCTCCCTTTGCAAATAAAAGATATTCCTATTTTGAAAAAACCCCCCGTACCAATGCCAGACCGTATACAAAATGTAGGGTCATTTGACGAACGGATAAGGTGATGCTGCACAAAGTATCGATTAATTAATCACGTACCGCACCAATGCTGGACCGTACAGTTGAACATCTCATAAGTACTTGCCTGTTTTAGAATATTTGTATCGAAATCGACCCGTTGTTGAACATAGCAACAGGCTATGCGTTATGAGATTTTTCATGTTCAACTGTATACAAAATGTAGGGTCATTGACGAATAAGATTGCATGGAAGGTGATGGGACTGCTGCCACAAAGCATCTTGAATTAATTTATTACGTTCCGCACTCCAATGTTTTGATTCTCTTCGGCCGGCTGCTCCATTTTCTCGGAGGCGACATCACACATAAACAGGGCCTACAAATCCCATTTAAATAGCTGCTTTCTTTGAATGCAACCTTCATTGGCACCCACATTGCATTCTCCCTGTGAGTCGTCCTCCGACCAGTTTTCGTACACTCATTTGCTGATGTCGTGTGGTCTCACTTAGACGTGAAAAAGTGCTCATAGTTCACCATCGTGTTGCAAACTCGTAAACCTCACATCTGCCAATCAAAGTCACGGTGCGTTTTCCTGACCAAAAGTACGCAGTCTCCCACAAACTGAACAAACACCGTTTCCAAAAGCCACATTTCTCACAATGAAACTCCTCATCTTCCTCCCGCTTTTGGCTGCCGCATTCCAAGTCGCACACGCCAACTACGAAGTCTATGTCACCCAGTCGAGGACTCACTGTGATGCGAAGCTCTTAGAAGACCAGCGTATTTTACTCGAAGACCACACCTGGGATAACGCTTTCGACGATTGTGGAGGTTGTGCCAATGACGCGACTGGTAGGGAGTGGTGTTGGGACTGGAACAGGGAGAGGGCAAAGTACTATGCGGCGAGTGGCGTATCCTGCATGGGGTGTAACAAGTATTCGAGCGGAGGTAACAACGTATTGGATTGCCATACGAATGTGGCATGCTATTGGTAGTTGCCCAGTCTGACTGCTGATTGATATTTGGTTGATATTGGCGATTTGTTTTACCACTTTCTGTGTTTTTTGTACTTTTGGTTACATTGATTCTACCAGCCTTTGGACGTACATGAATCTGAAACTGGTGCAATCAGGTGTTGAACTAGTAGTTGTGTTGAAAACTTATCAGAGTATGTGTGTGACTCGGAACTTGCCACGTCAAATGTTTTATTATTCTGTCGTCTAGAAGACTGCCTCGGAAATGAACGATTTAAGTTTCCTTCTCTGACGGTTCGTGCCATAAGACCACCAGGGCCACCACTTCATTTGACAAATCCGAGGACATGATTAGACTAGACTTGGGCACCCACAGTGCCATTCCCACCAAAGAAGATCGACTCGACCCGCCTTTTGTCGTGCAATATGGCAACATTATGGGCCCCGACTGGCGAACTGCTCGCCGATGCTTGTTTCCATGTCGTTGCTAGTAGAGCCTCTGGTGGAATATTGTCACAAGCGAGGGCTACCAAACAATGAAACGGCGGACGGCGCAAAAGGTTGGCACGCTGCGGCCAATATAGATTAGTAGATGTATATTGATGAAGAGGCAGTGCCAAATGGGAAGGGTGCCGAGAAGTTCGGAGATTGAGAGTCTCCGTTATGCTGGATACGACGAGGTTGCTGTGATTAGCAAAAACGCTGCAGCTCCCCGCTCTGCATCAGCCGATAAACGATTTAGGGCAGCTCCGGAAGCACCCTCTTCGCTTTCATACAAGTCACGGCGTAGACTCGGTGGTTCGTCGGTTCAGAAGACAACCTCAGGAATGCAGTTCTGAATCACATTCAAATTAGTATAATACTATTGACATCATGACTACATGACGATACTACGCATAATGTGAGCATATGGTAGACAGATGTATGTATGAGTTCTAGCGATAGAAACGAGCAGAGCCCTCTAAAGACAAATTATTACCCCAAGTGAAATACATGCTACGAACTACCAGGTTCGCCAGAATGGTTTACGCTATGGTAAAATAATCAGTTTGCCGTCGTTGCGTGGAGCGGCGATGGCTTACATATTAAGTGATTAGGATAGATTCTTAGTTGCCAGCAGACTAGAGAACCGTGATTAGTCTTGTGAGTCGGTGAATAGAGTCGACTTACACATGCGCTACCAATGTACATGCTAGTCTTCTTGAAATCGTCGGCATAGCGCTCTCCGCCAGAGTATGTGGCAACGCTGAATTCACCACCGTCTTCGGTCGTGTACGCGTAAGTCCCCTGATACAGATCGTAGCCGTTTATCGTGTAGGCTGGGTCTGTGACTTTAATCATGCTCGCGGTGTCCTTGTACAGGCCAGGGATGATTGACATAAGGCGTGGGCGCATGTCGTATACTTCGAGTTTCACGTCCGGGTTGGAAATCGATTTACTGACTGCTGCATAGACAGTGACCGTCTTAGTGGCCGGGACGTAGCACGAATCCGCCTGCTGGAATACAACCTTGTCCGAAATCTGGTAGCTATGACCTGCATTATCGTACAGCTGGTCACCGACCATAACTTTCATGCTCGAGATACCGGTTGGGAGGTCGACATTCATCGTGAAGTAGTCGAATTGGTAGTCGATACCGAAGCCACGGTTGATGTAAGGTGCCTTGACCTTGTTGGGCAGGGCCTTGCCATTGCGGTCAGTGAAGGTGAGTTGGACGTCGAGGAGCTGGGCGTTGAAGACGCCATCGGTATGGATGCGGATTTCACCCTTGAGGTTGACAGCCCCGTTGCGGGACACGGTCAGTTGAACGTTAGTGGGCTTGAGAGGGCTGGGAGTGATCGGCTCAGTGAGCTCAACACCCTCAGGGACGGTCTCAACCATCTGGGTGATTGTCTTTCTGCAGGTCTCAGCAAAGCCCTCCGGAGTGGACATAGAGGTGATGGTCTTGTTGCCATCGGAAGAGAAGATGCGGAAATCAGATTGAGACATGTGAGGACCCGAAGCCAAGGGGTTGCTCGTGTTTGCGGAAATGAAGTCAAGAGCAACGTGGTTGTCGTATACGTTGAAGGTAGAGTCGAAATGATTAATGGAGTCAAGAGAAGATTGGAGGGTGACAAAGGGGAAGTCGTTTCCGTGAACACCACCGATGGCTGGATATCTGCTGTCAACGACATGCCTCGTGATGATGTAACGGTAAACTTACAGTGACCGCATGCAATCATTTGGATCATCTGGGTTTGGGTACGGTTGGCACGTTCGAATTTCATTCTGTGGACGTGGAAGGTTTCTGTTGGGTCGGGAGCACCGAAGGTTCCTTGTTGCTGAGCATCGACGCGACCAGCGCGAACGTCGATGGCGGGACCACCGCACTTGCGGAGAGCAAAGTAAGCAGCAGCGGTAAGCATGTCAGCCATGGGGACACGAGAGCTGTATCCTGGTTGCAAATCCCTTGTGACATTATTAGTTGAAAATTCGCGTTAGATAATGGTAGCAACTTACAGGAAAGTGTTGTTGAAACCGATACCGATGTTTTCCATGCGGTCGGTCTCGAAGAGGATGGAACCGTCGAGACCACCAGCTTTCTCAGCACCAACATAGGTGATCATGTCGTGGTATGCGGTTCTCAGCTGAAACGCATCATCAGGCTTTGTTGTGTGTGAGATTGAGGGAATATCTTACCCATGTTGCGGCAACTTGAGCACCTGCGCCACCGCGTCCCTCGTCACCACATCTGACGATGTGGCCACCGACGCCCGCTGCATTGTAGCCACTGTCATTGTAAATGATATCCTCAAGAGCGTCGGTCTTGGCAGGCCAGACATAAGCCCCGAGAGAAGGGAGGATTTGCGATGCACCAAGAGAGAAGAGAAGAGCTCGTCCTTTCCACATGTCGATTTCCTTTCGAAGGCTTTGCTGGGGATGGTTTTAGGAAGTTGCGATTTGGAGTTTTTATCTATTCGTTCGATGACCCGGGTTAGGATGGTTGCACTGCAACGGGCTGCTAGGAATCCTGCGTGCATAGTAGAGTAAGTGGTGCCTGCTAAGAACTACCACGGGCTCGGCGAGTGCTAAATGGGGATAATCTGAGCGTACGTTGGTACTGTAAGCCATGACTCTCTACAGCATAATAACGTCTACCCGGGATGCGTTCTGTTTGATATGGATCATTGAAAGGTGACATATGCAGCGTATAACACATGCAGATTTATTAGCGCACCTTTGGATGATTCACGTTAAGCACGCTTGTGCTCATCGGTTGAAGAAATTCCAGCGTGTCCAGCGACCAAGTCTAAGTATTTCGCACCGAAGGCCATGAATGTTTTGATAATTTGGATATTCCGATACTAGGTAAGTGGGCAGGCTTGGCATTATTGACTCCCGTTAACATCAACCCGAGCCCATTGCACGGATCAACTACTCCAGTAAAGTGACATTTCTAATCCACTCGGCTAAAGACTTGTCTGCCAGAAGGCGCGCACGCATTTCATTCAACCCTCGTTGGCAAACAACAAAAGTGTGAGCAGTGAGTAGGATGGTTAGGGCAAAGGGCGACAGATATGCCCGTCGCAAGTCCCAGCAAGGTCTGGGAGGCGATCCAGTTCCGTTTGTTGAGCCTGGCTAGAGACGGAGTGACCAGGGTGGCACCGAGCCCAAGCCCCGAGTTACAAGCAGTGCCTGCAGCGTCTGATTGCAGTGTCCATCGGTGATGCTCTTCTTTCCGCTTGTTTACTGTCATTCTCTTGAGAGCTGCGCTACTGGAAGCCTGTCGCGTAGTCGTGGTCAATAGCATCTACCCTGAAAATATGCATCTTCGTGTGCAACGGGCGCACCAATGAATGACAAGTGAGCATAGGCGGCCGTATCATTGGGGACAGATGAAGCCTGGGCCTGAGCGAGGGCGTTTCTACTGAAAAATTTCGCGACATAAACGTATAAAACAAAACAAACTTTCGATGAAAGTTTCCAGCTTTCCTTCCCACGCTGTTGATATGACCCTCAGGAACCTCCGTCCATCGTCCTAAGCCCCTGCTATCGGTACAAATCGAGCCCTATGGCTCCGACGCAGACGTTCAAGACTGTCGCGAGCAGAGAGAGTTAAGATACTGCGTCACATGTCATTGTCACAGGTCACTCGAACCTTTCAGATGAGTATGTGCACGCTGGACACTCCCGTTTCACCCCACTCGCTGTCTCCTGCTTTCAGGCCAATCCTGATAATCCCACACGCCAACATTCGTAGCTGTTCCCATTGACGACTTTCAGCTTTTGCAAGGCATTGTCATACACGTAGCGCGCGAAAAACCCGCCTGCTCGTCACAGGCCGTTCAAACCACCCTGGCCCACCCGTTCGGCAGACCCTCCGCACATACCTCTACCGCCTCCGGCGGCGATGAAAAAAAAAGAAGGCGCAAGTAGCTCTGCAAGCCCAGGGCCCTGCCCCGCGCCCTGCACAAGCGATTGGTCACTCCTCACCGCCGTCCATTGCCACACTGACAACCCGTCTCGCCTCCCCACCCACCGCTGACAACAAAGCAGGGAGATTTCCACAGCTGGACAAGGGCTCACCAGCTTTACACCCTCCCGTCGAGCATGTGGTCGATTACCGAACGCGAAACCCGAGCACATACGCACTCAACAGCAGCTGACATGGCTGCGCGAACTATCTCCAACTGGACGCCACCGCTCCGTTTCCCGAACGAAGGGAAGCCTCGCCGCCCTGCGTCCGCCGGACAGAGCCATGTTTACATCAAGGGAACGTCCCGGACGTTACTAGAGCCCAAATCTGTCATCTCCAGACCTATTTCAAGTAGTTAGCTCGCTACAACGAAAACCGGACTTCTCCGGTGATCATGATTTCAACGGAATCACCAACGACCTGTGTCGCCCATGGCACCGTACAGCTCACACAGGTTTCCCAGAAAGGCGCCCTCTGACGCACGGCCTACGGGTTGGCACCCACTGAACCCCGACCCCGCGTCCCCCTTCACTGCATCCCAACTAGGATCTGCAAAGGTCTGATTTTAGACCCCGCCATCTTTCAGGACCTGACCACGACTCGAGTGGGTCAAGCATAGAGACGCCCGTGCTTCCGGCAAATGTCACGTTACGATTCGCCGTCGACGGTATGTTCTCGATATTCGCGGTTTAATTGTATCTGGTGAACGTTAAGGTCAGAGACGGTTCTAACGCGGGGCCAAGTATCAATTTTTCGATAAACCATCGGCCATTTTGTATGTTCATATTAGCATCAGGCTGAGAATCGAAGTACCTATCTATCCTTTTCAGAAGCGCTTCGAGTCCTCCGTGGTTGTACCTAATGAGGATGTTGAACTATAGCTCCAAAAGATGAGTGGTTACGTGCCACTTCTGGGAAAGAGCAAGGGCGAAGACTGGGGCCTAACCAGTGCCAGCTGTACGGCCCGTACAAGAGAGGTACAACAACGTCAATATTGAAAAGGTATCGCTCCGAATAAAACCAGATGAAACGGATATGAAATGAAGAAGAAAAAGGAAGAGAAAACAAAAGACGTGAGAACCAGATGAAGCTAGAAGGGTACATCAAACGACTTAAGAAGCTGGGCGTTATATAGGCGAGACGCGCACAGGAGAGTCATCCTTAATTTACATCGCTTCCCTCCCTGCCATACTCTCCGAGCAACAATTTCCGAACCCGCCCTCCACCCTGTTCGCCTTGACTGCTAGGGCTGTCCTGATGCAGAAATGACCTTTATTGAACCTTCCGACCATTCGCTCTATATTGCATTTTGGCCAGTTAGGTGGCAGAGGAATTTAAGGAACACAAAACAAAGTGTGCTTGAGAGGTTCATCGTTAAAACGTTGGCTATTGAGACAGGACCGGGAAGCGAATTGACGTATGTGTCCTAGCTAAGGACCGATGGTATCTACAATGTCCCGTCTGCTTGAGACATCTACGTTATGAAGTTGAAGCTTTCGTGGGCGTGACAGGAAGAGGTCATTGAACACGGGGTCAAATATTATGATGACCAGTGCTTCAAAAGTCTAACTGCACGGAGAGACGGAGGGTCACGGGTCAATGATCTCCTCAATTGAGTTCGATGTCGGACTGTCGTTTGCATGATGCACGGTGTTGCGCTGAAAGGGTGAAAACTGGTGACGAAAAAATAGACTACCATCAGCCTGCCTCATCGCCCCGAAGTAGCAACGTTGGACTCACCATGGAGGCGGACCTTAGGTGAAGTCTCTTCATCGCGACCCTATGATATTAGAAGATGTGTTCATTTTCGTCAGAAAAAAGAAAGAAAAGCGGTGCCAGTGAGAGGGTCGAAAAGCGAATTAGAAATCGGATTATCGGAAACGAATGTAGTGCGCCAGCGTCCAGCGGAATTGAAAGTGCGATAAAACTGGATTACTTGTACACAATGCCCTAAGGTCTGGAGTTCAATATTCATTGGCTGGCCGGTTCCAAGGCTTGCAAGTTCTGTTGTTCGATCACAAGCAGGTTCGATTGACTAAAAAGGCAATTATTACATAATTCATGACAGGGAGTAACCCGAATTTCGGGTTTAGCCAGGTTGCTTGCTTCCTCCCGCCGCCGCCTGCTCCCACACCAAAGAAGCTCGCCATACGCGCCATTTTATGTATCTGAAAGGCCACACTCTCCATTGAACACACTATACGCGCCAATTGTACCGATTAACAACTCAAACTCCCTGATTCTTATCAGAGGCTCATGTCTGGACTGAAGAATTCGCCTTTTGGCAAGCGCCTGCGAGCATCACAAAGGGAAGACACAAATGACGATACACCACGTCGCAGTCGCGTCAAAAATTCCATTTTTGGAGTGGCATCCACGTCTGTACCTTCCTCAACACCTGGACTAGACTCGCCATCGCGTCCAACTACCAGTGGAAGCTCTGCTGGCCCGGATTCTCCCATTGAGAGGCCGTTTCCAAGGCCGAGAACAATGATAGCATTCGGCAAAGCACCCGATTATGGTGACCGGTTTGTGCCATCGCGCGATGCAGGGGATATGCGCACTTCGTATCATCTGATGGACGAAAGCGGGCCTTCTACTCCATCGCGTAACAGAATTATCCCCTCAGAATCCGATGCTCTCAAAGGTATGTATTCCAATTTGTGCAAGGGCGCATATATCTGATCAATTGCTAGAACAAGCCAACGCCATTTTTAATACAATTCTCCACACCGAAGTAACTCCTCCCTCACCTCATCGACCAGCTTCCCCATCTCGTGCTATGACGACCACCATGCCCCCAACCACGCCCACGCGCCGTAGGCTTTTCGCATATAACTCACCATCAGCCTCAAATCCTGCCACTCCTACACGTGCAAGGCGACTAGACACTCCTACAGACGAGGCATATGCGATGAGTCCCGTGCGGGCGGAGAGCCGACAACTGCTTGAAAGCCCAAGACGACAATTGCGAAATGTTTGCAAGACGCCATATAGAGTCCTTGACGCTCCGGAGCTTGCAGATGATTTCTATCTCAATTTGGTCGATTGGTCCAGCACAAACGTTCTTGGTGTGGGTCTTGGAAGCTGCGTTTACCTTTGGACCGCGCATAATGCTGCCGTGAACAAACTTTGTGATGTCTCCGATTCTCAAGATACAGTAAGTTCGGTGTCTTGGGTACAGAAGGTAACCTAATACGAACTACGATATCTGGAATGACACTAACGCTTCCTTGGCAGGGCACGACACTGGCGGTCGGCACACTATCCGGACGACTTCATATCTATGATGCATCCACACTAACACTACAACGAACTTATAACCATGCTCATGCACAACGGATAGGAGCTTTAGCATGGAATGCCCATGTTTTATCTTCTGGATCACGTGATAGGCTAGTACTGCATCGTGATGTTCGTGTGGCAAGTCACAAGCCGTTTCGGCGAGGACAGGGCCATCGTCAGGAAGTGTGTGGTCTAAAGTGGAGTGGGGAAGGAGGCCCGGGCAGTGCAGCACTTGCTAGTGGAGGCAACGATAACAAGGTCTGTATATGGGACCTCCGGGGCACAAAGCGAGGCAGATTTGGATCAAACTTAACTTCCCTCACTTCTGGAATCGGGTCAGGGCCAGGTGGAAGCGTCGGCAGTGGTTCCGGATCCAGTACAAGCGCAGGAACGAACGCAGGCGGATCTACTGCCGATGAAGGCGGTGACGTCCCTTTATGGAAATTCCATGAGCATACTGCTGCTGTGAAGGCGCTGGCATGGGATCCACATATATCTGGGGTACTGGCGACAGGTGGAGGTACACAAGACAAACATATACGATTCTGGAATGTGGGCACGGGTGCGATGTTGAACGAACTTGACACCGGAAGTCAAGTACGTAAATTACCATGGTTTCGTCAATTGTTCGCTTGACGATTTGACAGGTTTGCAACCTCATTTGGTCGCTGACTTCACATGAACTCGTATCGACCCATGGGTTTTCATCTACGACTGCTCAAAATCAGATCTGTATATGGAAATACCCAACGTTGAACATGGTCGCATCGCTTACTGGACATACGAACCGTGTATTGTACCTGGCTATGAGCCCCGACGGCGAGACTATTGTGACCGGAGCCGGTGATGAGACATTGAGATTTTGGAATGCGTTTCCAAGGAAAGAACGGAGCGAAAGGGAACGGGAGAGTAGGCTTAATTGGGGAAAGTTGATCAGGTGAAGAAGAATGCCTAGCTGGCTTACCCCGGTCTGGTGTGCTATTCCTATTAATATCACCCGCTTGACACGGATGACACTGATAGTTTTTCAATCTTATCGCAGGGGGATATCGTTAACGCACTCGACTGCTTAATCTATGTGGCTATAAAGCAAGAAATGCAGTCTGTATATTAGTACAGAATCGACTAGCCGCGACGTCCGGTCCCAGTTTTTATGCAGCAGATTTGCGCAGTCTTCAAGAATCGCTCTTTGTCTGCTGGCTCGTCTTTGCTGACCATTAGGTACATTATTTACATACAGCAGGTCTTCCTATCTACAAGCTATAAATGAGGTCGAAATGATACCACATCTACCTGTACATCACCCGCCGACATCGATCGCGTCCCTCGCCATCCATTCGTCTGGTCCTTTCGTCTCCACATGCCTAGGGTAAACCCAGTGCTCAGGAGACGAGGTCACGTCTGGCTTCCGGCATTGGGTGAAGACGCATATCCGCGATTGGGAACGCCGATGGTTTCGGGCCTGCCCATGGAACGCCAAGACGACCGGATTTTTATGACCCTTCTCTCGCTTCGTACCTCAGGTCTCTTGGTTTGCCGCTCCTCGTCGTTCTACTCTTCGGGTCTGTTCTTTTCCGTTGTATGCACATCCTCTCTTTTCTTTCCTCTACTTATCATTCTCTTGTTTTCGGTATGCTTAATTTTGTTTTGACTGTCGTCCGTGCACTATCCTTTTGTCCTTTGTCGAATTCTTGTTTAGTGTGTTCGTACCTGGATTTTCCAATACATTGCTTTGTTACAAATGTCTCTTTAATGTACAAATATCTGCCTGAACCAGATCTAGATGATGGGCAAAAAGAAGGACAAAAGCCGAAATTCTGCGTAACTTCCAATTGATGGTTCGCGCTATTTCCCGATTCACCTTGACTGAAAACTGATGTATTTATAATCTTCCAATTCTTGCATAGCAACTATTGTATGCTTAACGGTCACATACTATCTATGTTTACATCTAGGCCATGTTCGCCGTGACCTTCGCAGTGTCGTTAACATCATCCGCGACACGCGTTCTTTCTTCTGATGGTCTATTACTGTACTCTTCTCTATTCAAATCTTGCTGTTTAATCAGTAGTATACTAGTTATGGTTGCAACAACCGTCCATGACGCGTTGAGTATGAAGATATATCTGAAGGCGTAGTTGTAGCCGTCAGATAAAATGAAGGATGCTTCCTCCTCAGACAACCCAAGCATGGCTGGAGACGCCAACAGAGACGGTTTATCAATGACGGTAGAGATTGTGTGTGCTTGCAGCCCAAGGGAAGTCATAGAAGCACGCAATGAGTTATTTCTAAGGTGTATAAGATATGGGTAAATGGACGCGGACATGACAGAGCGCAGATCAACGTACATGATAGTGGAGCCAATTGCCAGGGCCAGAGCCCCTCCTAATAACCGGATGAACTGTTCGATGACGGTTACCAAAAATACAGTGGTCAATATCAAGCACCTACGTTACGAAAAGCGGTAACAACCGAGACGTCCTGTCTTGGGACGCTAGCTTGAGCAGCCACGGTTGTAGTCTGCAGCGTCTTTACAAACAAGTTAATACCATGATCGACCCTCGATGGGACTCTCACCTGGCCAGCTCCTATGCCGGCAAGTAACATGTAAGTAACGAGGACGGCCCTTGAGAGGAAGGAGTGATGGTGGATACTAGACCACATGCCACGGACCACACGCAAATCCGCTATGTATGATATTCTGATTATTCAGTAGTCAGGTTTGTCGCAAGAACTTTCAGGATTACATGCATACCCTGTACCTTCCTGTAATGCTGACCATTATCCCCTATATATGCAAGTTTTGCCAAATTTTCCCAAGTCCGTTAAGTCCACCCACCGAAATACAGCTTGCAGCCATTTGACCGACAAGGTAAGGAATGAGATATATACCAGCGCGTACTGGAGTATCGTCAAGGGCTCTTGGAGAAACTGTGGTACATAATATATGGAAGAAAAGAAGACGAAACCACTGAAATATGTCAGGACCATGAGGCAAGTGAGTAATTTTCACTTACTTGACAAACATGGTTATATATACTCCGACGACAGTTGAGTATTGGAAAATATACACTGTAAAGCAATTTCAATCAAGAACCTTGACGTGAAGGAGGGTTGGACATACTGGAACGATCGGAAGTTTTGCGCCTCTCCATTCCCAAATGCAGAACAACCCGACGACAACTAGTCCACCCAAAAGGGCTCCAAGTACATCTGGAGAATTCCATGGAAAGGTCACGCCACCCTGTCAACTTGCATTCAGAAATTCAGGTCACCGCTGTGAAGCGAGACTGACCCAAATCAGAGGAAGGACGACTAGTGTGGATCCGGCAAGCGAGAGAACAGTACCTATGTAGTCGATCACAAATAGCTTGCTGCAGAAATTATGTAAACCAGGCATTTCACGAAGATATTCTTACGCTTTGATGCTTCTTTCACCGCCTTTAGGGAAGAATAAACAATACAATGCACGTCGCCACAAATGAAATCGGTAAGCTAATCCAAAACACCACTAGAGAGCTCAGCGCAAACACAAAGCTATACGTGACAGAACATACCTTCCACGTCACCTCTCACACAACGCGCCGCCGATAATAGGCCCAATCGCATATCCAAAAGCGATTATAAATCCCATGATCCCGCTATATTTGCCTCTGCACCAAAGTCGTAATTGGCACACGTAAAGCAAATCACACTTACCTATTGCGCAAAGTAACTATGTCAGATACGACAATCTGACACAAACTGATAATTCCGCCTTCAGGAGCTGACGTCAGTCCAGGTAAGGAAAGCTTGGTAAATCATGGTTACCTCCGCCAGCGCCGGATATTCCACGGGCAATGATAAGTTGAATAATTGATTTCGAGAAGCCCGCGATGAGATTCCCGATCATGAACACAACCATAGACACCGAGAGCGCTACCTTCCTACCAAATATGTCGCTGAAGCGTCCATACAGTGGTTGGAAGCTTGTGGAGGTTAGTAGGAAGCCGGCTGGTACCCAAGAAACGACAGCCCCGGCATTGAAGGTTTCCGATATGGTTGGAAGCGCCGTCGCGACGACAACGGAGTCAAGAGCGGATACGATAAGGCAGAGGCTCAGGCTGAGAAATACCAGGACTAATTTGTCAAATGGCAGTATATTGGTTTGATCTGTGAGCGCGACCAGAGCTTCCGAAGCCCGCTCACGCGTCTTCATCTCGGTCTTTTCAGGTTCCGCACTGCAGCATTGCATCGATTTCGGCTGGGCGTCTTGTTTTTGCCCTTGGTGTGGTATCGCTTTCACCGAAACATCCAGGATGGCCATACCGAGGGCCGTCAAGGGGAGCAAAATTCTGTGAAAAACGTATCCCTTTCGCAATCCGTTCTTAAGGCATTGACATCCCCCCCCGGTTGGCCGACGCAAAGCTAAGCTAGTCACAGAACGCCGACGCGATCCGAGCATACCAAGACTTCCTGGTGTTCCCCCGAAAATCTTGCCAAGTCCGCATGGTATTATTGATCATGCCACGGTTCATGCCATGGGCCTGGTGACCCAAGGTCCATAGATGAGAGCCTGCCATTAGAGAATTTGCGTGGCACGCCTTGATGCAAAGTATTTAGAAACCCTGCGCTTGTAGGCCGTAGATTGAGAATGAAGCAGCTCCATCGTTGTAGCGATGTGGCTGCCTTGGCAGTGGAACAAGTTAGATATGAATGCATCCCGCTTATGGTCAGAATATGAAGAACCACGATCATGGCTTCAGCCAAGCCATCCAGCGTTTCCAGATAATACGAGAAGTGTTATGTATATAAGCTTGTTTGGCAGCTGGATATAACGGGTAATCGACATGACTACCGTTGACAGTGGGGTGAAATGAAAGACTAGGGCTTAGAAGGGTTGGACCGACTATCAGCAAAAACGCAGGGTGAGTCCGATATGCATTCCATCTGTGCTTTGGACGTTGTTTCGTTCAGCGGCAATGGCAAGAGGAACGCAACTCATTTATCGTTTTGCATTCCATTCGCATCTCCAAGTCCAGTACGGTTGCGTCTGTTTCGTCCTGCCGGGTTTTGGCACACGACCGATTCGCTCGCGGTCAAAAGATGTGCTCTTGCAGGGTGACATTTTCAAACGCTCGATATCAACGCGAATGACGTCTTGGCAAACTAGGTCCAAATCAAAGTCGTTCTGATGACGAGTGAGGAGCAATGCCAATTCAGAAGACTCATTTAGTCGTCGTAGCCAAATGGTTGTTCGATTTCTTTAACTGCTGCCAAGAAACCCAAGTCGATGAACGAGGCAATGGCAATGCCTGGAATAGTGTTAGAGCCAAAATCCTGCACTAGCTGCAGCTATTGGGGATGTTTATAGCGTCTTTCAAACTTCGGGATATGAAAGCCTACTCACAATAGAAGAGGCGTCGTCAAAATGCGCTCCGAAGCTGTACGTGAATGCGTTATTCGGCGTGATGATCCGAAGGACGGTCTTGGCACTTTCATCCCTCACCTGACAGGTTGTCAGATGCAGGGATACCTAGTATCGGCCCAAGGCTTGTTCCTACCGAAGGCGGATGAGACCGGAGTAGTCACACAGTACATGAATCAGAAAACGTGCCCGGACTCGTTCCTCTGTCCTCCAGAGTGCTCATCCATTCGCTCACACACTTTAAAACGTCCAAAGGCACGTTTTCGTCCCCTCCGGGCCCTCGTGCACCGGGCCATGCCAGGCATATGCCGCGAGCCACTCGTTCTTTCCCATACGGTCTAGAGTTTAGACGTTAAGAAAGCATGAATGGCATCCAGGCGAATCACGTACTTGGAGAATTTGTAATGGCGGTGTCAGCCCAAGCTTGAGCCTCACCCAGTTGAATACTCCCGCGAATGGGACCAAATCACCAGTAACTTGGTCCCAGGGCGACCTAGCAGAAGGGTGATCCGCGGGCAGCAAAGGCCGATGTTCGATTGTGCCTGAACGAAAGAAGACGAAGATCGTGTTGAGCAGGAAAGCTGAACATGTTGCAGGTCGAAAGTCCCATACACGTTAATTGTGGGGATGCTGTTCTATATGCTTCGATTGGGAGATCTCGGCCGAAATGCGATGAGCAGGAATGCTGGACAACGAGAGCCTTTGGGCTATGCGACGGTTATATGAAGTCGTATACTCACGTCACGGGCTTTATGAAATGGCATAAGTCTCCGCAGCACTTTCCTTGTTGTATACATGAAATGAAGGCCTAGATACCACGTAGGCGATGCTTCAATTCAATGGCAAACCTGTAGGTTTGGTCATCAAAGCGCTTCGACTACTCTCAATAGGTCATGTATATTACCCCTCAATTAGATCCGGTGCCATATGCTTTTCGGCCATTACAATACTTATTTCCTGCGCAGAGTATATCGCTTGCTTATTCTCAGCTCCTTCTGGTGTCTTCAGGGATAGGCGGAGTGGGACGTGAAACCAGATCAAGCGTCTGAGCGTTCCTTATAACTTCTGGCCATCCAGTAGCGGTCATTAGTACATGTGTCGGATGTTGTAAGTTCATTTCTTTGAGACCTAGAACCTTGATAAGAAGAGCACACACGTATTGTTTCATATGCGTACCCAAAACAGTTATCATGACCATTGGAATTCCGAGATAGACGGCTCCTCGGATAGCTGCCAAACGCATGTGTCAGGACAAAAGAAGGGCAAAGCGCTACCTGGAGCGAAAGTGTACTTGCCGAGGGAACAATGCACAGCCACACGCTGGCTCGCCAACGGCGATTGAGGTTAAGTTCGTTCGGTTGAAAGGTGCGACCCTGACCCAACTCCCTTCCCACCATCAAACTTTGGACGAACTCGCTGGGTCAGCAAAGATTTGGAAACACAATGCCATTTCATTGAAGACTGGACCCATGTCAGCCACAGGTTGCTATTGCCAGCCACCTTGTCTAATTATAAGAACGGGCTACCTCAGGTCTCTTTCCTTTCATTCACGATGACAGCCACCTCCCCGCGGTCCACGACAGCGCAGCCAAGTAGAGCTCAAAGTAAGTGTCGTATTAACTGAGGATTTCAGTGACTCAATGACGACCAGTGTCTATGATGCCAGCCTATCTACGACTTGACGAGACCAACTCAGCGGCCAGACGGACCACCTTGCCCAGTTCACCTCGCCTACTTCCTAGAGACAGCCACTACGTGGAGAATCCGAAGACTCCGAAGAACAGTAGTCGTGATTGGCAAAATGGATCCCCAGTGCGTAGCCCCTCTACAATCCCTAGCTATCATTCACAAGAAATTGAAGAAAATTCGCCTTTCATATTCGCCAAGGTCGCATTGTGCACCTTATTTCAGTGAAATGGACAGCTCTGATGCAACAGCTACTTGGAAGAACGACAACTGGTCCCGGCGAACACACTCCGAAAAGCCTGATCCAAGTCGTATCCTGGCGGCTTTGGAACGGCTCGTACAGCCCGGAGAAAGCGTGTCTAAATTTCTGGATATTAATCAGCTGATGGCTATTCACGAACAAGACCTAACGAATACAGCCGAGCTTAGAGAAGGGAAAGACAAGCGACGGGTGGACCAGTCCGAAGCCTCAGGTCCGTCTTCTCATTACATACCCGAAAGCTAATATGGATGACCCGTAGTATTCGGCGTTCCCCTGAATGAAGCTTCAAAATATGCCTTTACCAGTGCTCTATTCAACGGGCGCGAACTTCACCTTCCGCTCGTTGTCTTCTATTGCGTTGAAGAACTATATCGCACAGGTATGCCCCATCGTTGACATTGTTATTAATTCTCGATGATCTAACCAACTCCGTGAAACTACAATAGGCATTTATAAAGAAGACCTCTTTCGAGTTCTACCGAACCGGGAGCGCCTTTCCGAGCTGACACATATATTCAACTTGCCCAACCCACACCTCAATTACCGGAGCAAAAATCCCAGGAGCAAAGTGGCGGAATACAATACCACGCTCTTACATCTTGAGTCGACGCAAGACATCTGTGCTCTTTTGACTGATTATTTGTGTTCACTTCCAGAGCCCATCCTACCTCCATACCTCTTTGACGCAATCTGGGAATGGGCCGGGGTGGGTAATGATGACAACGATGTAGTTCCGCAAGTCGGAGGCGACGCAGCGTCGTTCATAAGAGAGAGCCAAACTTGGCAAGATTTCGTTCCTTCGATTAAATTATCCTCTGAACCGTCGGAAGCTACACGGATCAACATCGTTCAACACCTCCTTTGCTTACTCCCGTCGCCCAATTTCTCTTTGCTCGTCTACCTGTTGGCCTTTTTCAGCCACGTGATAATGACGCAGGACGTGAACGGCATGTCCATCCAAGATCTCGGTCGCCTGTTCGGGCGATGTATTTTTGGCATCGGAAGACTTTCCAGGCCTGACATAATCGTCGTTGAAGATAACGTGAAGAGAAGTGGACAAATTATGATGTCTTGGTTCCTCAAACGATGGAGTCCAATATCAAATGGTTTGTTTGACGTTGTGAGGGTAAAGAACAAGGGTCAACAGGTCGAAGCTGTTGCTGGGAGAGTGAAGCCAAAATCTCCCGTGGATCTCAATTCTAGACCGTCGCCGAGCGCTTGGCTGTCGAAAAAGAGACGTCGTGACGACTTGGATTGGTCGGCCTTATTGCGTTCCCCTAAGGATTTAGATGCACTCGTGAACACAAACACAACCCCGCCAAACGTGCACTTCACTGACTCGTCTACGTTCATAAGCGAGGTGACGCCGCAAAAGGAGAAGCAGAGCGACGTACTCGACGGGCCAGCCATATCTAGGAGAACCACTGAAGATAGCAACATCACCGACGATGAACGGCATTTGCCGCTGTCAGGACTCATACCCTCGGTAATAGCACCGAAAAAAAGACCTCAGGCGCCAAAACGCTTGTCAACCTTGAGTGTATATTCCACAGACGCAAGTACGTCGCCAATTTAGATGATTGTCAGTGTCGGAATGCCTGATGAATACGCACAGTTGACGAGCGTTTGCCAGACGTGTCGTTTTCGCCTTCATTCAGGGACTTATTCTTAGATAGTGCCCAATTCGGGAGTCCATTACCTCGTCCTAACGGTGTTTCTGAAGAGGCCAGGCTCGAGGATAGCCTATCTCAGACCCCGAACACTACAGACGAGCTGGCACAGGCATATAATCGGATCCGCGGGTTGGAACGTCAACTAGAGACGAACGATGCCATGGTTTGCGAAGCGTTGCGTGTACTGTTGCACGCAAAAAGGCGCATCGATGAGATTGATGGTTGTTTGGCTAAGCTTGAAGAAACGTTACGAGTGAGATGCGGAGATTCAAGTATGCAGGACCCAGGAGAGGCTTGGTTAGATGGCAATCAGGCGTTAAAGATAGTGGCGGAGCTGCGTAAGCTGATTACGAGGGAGCTTTGAGGTACTATAGGTAGTACAAGGTCTCTTTTCTCTTTCCGTTGCAGCAGTTTTACGCGCCACACCACACCCTCTCTCATGAAGATAAGCTGCCCTTCAGACGTCAGTTCGACAGGCTCTCAAGGGTAAATATCTATACCCTTTCCTTTCATGAATGTAGATGCAACCTTATGACTGATGCTAAGGAGGGAGGACTGACACCCTCACGACCTGTGTTAATCTGATCGTATCATATGAGGTACACGTCCGGATCACTGTCCTTGTTGCCAAGTCCCCAGTACTTAATGTATTCGGCTATGAATGGGTTAGTCATCTAGTACGACTCACCTTTCAAGTTCACAAGTTCACCGTTAACTATCCAACGATGCAGAACGCTGGAGGTAAAGAATCCGGCAATCGCCGAAGATTGCATCTTACAACGACGATATATTATTTGGACTTCGAGAACATTCGTAGGGAGGAATAATGTCATAACAACGATTCAAGGCTGTCGAGTCCGAAGCCGACTGAATTCACATAAAACCGTCGTGCAGCATGGACCTCGAGTAGGCTGGTCCTCTCATCGTCAGGCTGCAATGCGATTCAACTCAGTCGTCACCACTTTTCTACTTTTCTTCGCATGCATCAGGCTGGCCATAGACCGCAACGAATATGCGATGCACACTAATCGCTAGGCAACAACCATCAGGGGGGCTATGCATGAAACAAAATTAATAAACACAATCATAACCTGCAATCATATAACATAGTAAGTTACGCCATGGTTCGCGTCAAACATCGACAACAGCATATCGTCTAGCGCGAAATCCTGAAACTCAAGTTCCGCCAGAGCCGAATGACGTTCTTGCCCGCCACCCCGCCCGCCAACGAGCGATCAACACAAACTTACATGGCACACGCCTCCCTTACGCCCGGACGCTTGTGGAAATAAAATTTGAGTCCCGGCAACGTTGGCAACTCCAACTCCAACGTCTGCGCCACATCATGCAAACTGCCTAAATAATAAGCGTCTCGAATGCTTGACATTTTTCTTCAATCACCGACATTCGAATACCGAGCGGCTGGCCGTCTACATTGATCGTCTCCCACCCTTTCCTCCTCCGATTCCTTTTATCAACCGGCGTCAGGCTTACATAACATCGTCAAGCCGGTCAAGCCGCGGTCTGATCTTTGTAATGCAAATGGTGCAAACACATCAAAACAACTGCTATCAACATCCGGATTGCATGCGTCAGATGGACAATGCAATTTGTCAGCGCACAAGCACGCCATATGTTCTCCTGTCGGCGTGTGTCAGCAATATCCGCATGCCCGGACTTCCGAGTATATAACGTCTGTAATGCCATGGTGGCCCGCATTCTGCTCAATCTCTCTTGTTTTTTTTATCGATCATGACCAACACTAGCTTCGTATCGACGACTGTCAACTACGGCGTCCCGCCAGTGGATGGCGCTCGCGCACGTCAGACCATTAATGCGGATCCCATTACTGGTCAACGCGACAGGAATTGGTCGCTCAAGTCGCACAAGATACAAGTCGAAAACATTCGCGGAAGGGAAGACACCGTCAGCCTCGACACGGCTGGTTTCCAATTCTATAAGAGCCCTTCGAAATACAAGGGATCATTTCTTGATGACGAGGAAATTAAAAGAGAGTACTATCCAGAGAGCGAAGAGCTCATCAAACAATTAACCGGTGCTACGAAGGTCGTATTCTTCGATCATAGTACGTACCAAGTCCAAGTCTTAGCAATAGAAACAGCTGAAAGCTCTTTCAGCCATTCGTCGAAACAAACCTGGCCAGGTTGATAGTAGCGTAGATAAGCGGCAACCTGTCTTACAGGCTCACGTCGACCAAACCACTCCTTCTGCTATAGCTCGAGTTCACCGACACCTTCCCCCTGATGAAGCGCCGAAGCTTTTAAAAGGACGCTTCCAGATCCTCAATTTATGGAGACCCATTGGGGTTCCTGCGTTGGAATTCCCACTCGCGCTCTGCGATTACAGGAGCGTCGATCCCAAGAACGACGTGTTCCCAGTTGCACTTATCTATCCAGACCAGGAAGGCGAGACGTTTTCCGTTCAGCACAACGCCAATCATAAGTGGAAATATGTCCGAGGAATGACGCCTGACGATTTCGTCCTGATCAAGTGGTAAGTCAGTGCTCACTGCAATCATCGTACTCTGATAACCGAGCCATCTACAGTTTTGACTCTGTCCAGAATGGAAGTGTTGCCATATTCACGCCACACACGGCATTCTCAGATCCCACCACACCCGAGGGCGCACCCCGTCGGCAGTCGATAGAGATCCGCGCTCTCGTATTTTACGACTGATTGATATTTGACATATATATCTTACGTGTATCGAGTTCTAGTTAGAATGTTTTTTTAAGATTGGCCGCAACCCAAAATGGCAATTTCCGATCTTTCTATGACACCGCCTCCATGGAGCTATGACAATCAAAAGCTCGTTGTCCATAACGTCCTCTTCAAGTCATCGAACCCAAATGTTCCAGATGTAGAATGCGCGATGATATTGGATCCTAGAATGATACCGCTAATACCCAAAGAGTTTTCTGCAGTTGTCGTCCCAGGCCCGCCGTGTTTTGAAATCCGTGACGCGGGAGAGAAGGGCGCTGGAATGTTTGCTCACAGATACATTCCTGCCGGGAGCCTCATACTTCCAGAGCACCCAGCAATTATCATACCTGCTCTGTCTCTTCCAAGGGAGTTTGCTGCATACGAAGCCCTGTATGCTGCTTTGCCGGAACACATCCGAACAGATCTCCTGAAGATGACCAACTGGAAATCGGAGGAGGAATGCTCCATTGAAGAAGGCATTGCGCGGACGAATGGCACCGACGTGGATCTGTTATTTCCAGACGAGATGCGCGGTGATACGGTCGAGCTTCGACGTGGCAGGGAGTATGGGGCCACTTTCCTGAAAATCGACCGGTGCAATCATAGCTGCAGTCCGAATGCGGCTCACAAATGGGACGTTACGTGTTACGCGTCGTACTTGTATGCACTACGAGACATCAGCGCAGGCGAAGAAATTTGCATCACATACACGGACATAACGGCGCCAAGACAGACGCGCAGAGCGAAGCTGCAGAAGTCGTATGGGTTTCTGTGCAGCTGCCGAGGGTGCAGCTTGAAGGACCAACATGAGATCGAAGTAAGTGACCGAGCGCGGGGGGAGTTGCACGATTGGTGGTTTATCCATCCAAGCTACGCCAAGTGGTGGAAAGATCTCTGTAGAACTGACGATGCAGTTATCAAGTCCCACGAAGGTGCAATGGAGCTAATAGAACGAGAGGGTCTCCACGCACTGCAGCGCGACTTCGTTGAAGAGATTGCGCTATGCCATGCTGCTCTGGGCAATGAGGAAGCATTCTGGTCATGGGGGATGCGTTTGATTGACTTGGCTAGGATCCCGGACCCACAGTTGGCGTCTCGATTTGAAACGTGGATCAATAATACGAAATCTATGAAAATTTGGGCTTGGAGACGAAGGCAACGGCAACAACGTAGGCAGACGACATATCTCCTCAAAAATATGGCTAATATTATTTTCGCTGGCAGAGAGCTGCAAAGTGGTGCAAGATCGCGATGAACCGTATAATCTTTCGCTACTTTTATGATCTGTACCTATACAATACGTACAACCTGCTTGATTTCTTCGTGTCCTTCTCAGGGCGTGATATAGTCGGAAAAAAACCTGTCCATTTGAACTATAAATTAAAAAAGAGTCAATCCACAACGAAACGGCAGAGAAAACGAATCTACATGACATGGCCTGCTGCTTGCAGTTGAAAATGATCTTGTTTGTTTATTTACAAGTGTGATCAACAAAAGTCGATCATGAATGGAATGGTATGTCACGGCCAGACAGTTGCCTGAAAATTTCCTTTGCCTGCAGGAAGTGTAATGCTTCAGATCCCGCTTCTTTGTGCGCTCTGACGGCAATTTGTAGCATGTTCAGATTACCAGGCTTATACCTGTAATGATTTTGCTGGTTCAGTCTCGCCGGTTTTGAATACACAGTTAACGTACATATCGTGATTCACCATATTCCTGCAAGGAAAATCTTGAGTAGTCCCACCTTCCTGGACAATATACCCTCAGTAAGTGGCGACTCTCCCGAGGAAATAGTTCTGATTCCAACTGCCACTGATTTCCGCAATCGCGCGAGCTTCACCTTCGTGGGGCCTGACCATGATTAACGTGAGCGGATGAACATCCAACATGTTGTTCTGAGTTAATGCTTTGACATCGACACCTGCCACAATGAGGTCGTCGATGATAGAAACCGAGGTGAAAATAACAGCGTATCCCAAAGCAGTCAAGCCGTAATCTGAATCAGCGGCGTTGAGATCGAGGTTCGTTAACGTCAGCGGGATTACATTAGCAGCAGAAGTTTCTCGCTATTCTTGGGAAGGTTTTTTCTCGGATGGCAAGCAGGGTGACCGGAAACGTTTCTCATATGGATGACAGAATGATGATGATACAGCTGACGACGAGGGCGCTATGGACGAAGATGAGGATAACGACGAAAGCGGCACGGGTTCTTCGTTCCGCTGCCTCTTGATTCTTTTCCAGTATCTTCCGGACAACCATGGCTCGGTCATGCTGAGGATCATGAGATGCAATGAAGTCCATTCATCGACGAGGCGAGCAGTCACACACGTCCACAAGCTTGCAGACGATGTCCTTCGCATTGCAAAAAATAGCGGAGACCGTCCGACATGATGACGGTGGTTGACATCAATACCTTTTTTGATCATGATGGCTATGGTAGTCCTATCATGAGCTGCAATCGTGGCAAAGGGATGCATCGTGAGGCCAATGTAAACTTGGGCACGCCATTCCCCCATATCGATTAGATTGAAACTCCCCGTAACGACTTGACGGCCCGGGTTTTCTTGCATAAAGCTAAAGCGGATTTAGACACTACAAATACTTTACAGAATGAATACGAACGTGATTCAGCCTCGAACTCAGTATATATTGACATCAACATATGATGTTTGCTTGCTTACTTTGCAACAGTCAGGAAAGAAAGCACAAAGTGGGGGTGTAATCTTCTTTTTTATCTTGGGGTTCAAATCCTGCAGAGCAGGTCAGAAAATACGGATAGCAAAGGAATGTTTAACATACCGTTTCGTATATCGATTTATCGATTCTACGAGCATCCCATCCGGGACCGTAAGGTATATGCAAAGGCCCAACGTCGTAATCGTTCATCTCGAGCTCTTCGAGGTCACCGGAAGACTTCAAATCACGTTGTGCTTGCCATTGATTTTGACATATCTCTAAGGACCAGCTGGACGCCCACGAAGTTCACGGCGAGCTCGGAACGACTGGCGCTCCTCACCGTATGAATTGTCATGGTAGTCACTCCTTCCTTTGGGGGGTTTCCGAAAAACCTGAGAGGGTCGACCTTTAACCCTTTCACCTGTTCATTTGGAATTATGAATATATGGCTAACATTCATAGACGAATGCAAGTTGAAATATTACTAGCCGCATAAATGAATATTACTCTTGAGTTGGGGATACGCTCGACTCACCTGATGGGTTACTACTCCAGGAGACCCCCGATAAGTCTCCGCAACTGATTTCTATGACCCTTCTGTCTTGAGACTAGTGACGAGTCGGTATCGATTCGTTATGAAGCACACTACCATGGAGAGTAGAACTTGACTCTCCGAAGCTCGAAGGACTTGCCTCCCGGTCCTTCACCTCATCCTTGACATCGGCGCGAATAGAGAAGACTGCTATATACAGCCAAACGCCCTCTCTCGCATATGGCAACTTGGAACAAGCGAGCGAGGTTGGAATTGCAATGATAGAGGGTGAAAGAATGGAGACGGTTGAACGGTACGTCTCGTTTTACTTTCGCATTCCTTTTGTATCGAGTGTTGACAGCGACGCCGAGCAGTAGCCTACCGACGCTCTATCCAGGTGGGAGAAATGCCGTACTCCCTACAGCCATCTGTCTTCCCGATATAAACCAAACATAACCACGGGTTCAAGAGAATTTACCAGTCGAAGTACGCAGCGGCTATACAAACGCGTGGTCAGCGAAGAAAACGCTTGAAATGAGGAACTTACTGCGATATTACATAATCGCCCTCAAGTATGACCCGAGCTACGAAACGGCATTCCATCTTTCTCCCTACAGTCTCTTACCTTCTCCAGCATGGCTGCGGATCACTTGACCAAGTTAAAATTTATATCTACTGGTTTATTAATCTGAAGCCCAAATGCGAGGAACGGCCTCCCTCGGACAGGGCGAACTTTGGTCTTCCGCAAACCTACATCGTCAATTACATTTATTGGAAACTAAGCAAGCGCTCGTGCGTGGGTTGACGCGTTCTTCTTCTGCGCATCTGCAATGCTATCACCAAATAAGTGCATGGTTCTCAACATGGAACACGTTGTTCCTGCCACTACTATCAGCCCGTCGAGTTTGTCAACCCTTTCGGGATTCGTAGACTACACACTGCTATAGTAGCAAGTCACAGCGTGGCTGGTAAGGCTGCCTTGGCTTATCTCAACCGCCAAGCTCATTGTTTCTTCCAGCTATCCTTCTGAGATCACCGCAACTTCATGTCCTCAGGTCGCATACGCCATCTGGCTTCTTCGTTATAGAAGCCAAGCTGACCAATCCCTCGGACCATGTTCCCCAGGCAGTATGTATGCATGCGGAAAGATTGTTCAGTAATGTTTCCAATGTCCTACTTTATCTCATCAGGAAAAAGGTTCTCCGTGGTGCTCTGACCAACGGACGTGATTGGATTTTCCTTCTTGTCAAGCTCAACGACGATTATGACGGGGCCTCCTATCAGCAATCCTCTGGGGTTTAGTTAGCCACTGCAGGGAGACTTGGTGGCGCCATCCGAGCCTGATTTGATTGCTGCAATTTTGGTGCATTGGGTGAGTTTGATGCTAATATGCATGATTAAATTGCTGATTGTGGGATGCTAGATTGAAAATAGCTTTGTAGAACTGGGAAGTGATGATTGGTTTGAAGCAGTGTAGACAAGGAACTTGTGTACAATCAGATCTGGAACAATTGCCTAAACTCTGTTTTTCTTTTCCTTTGGCTTAGTCCTGGCTACGTGAATAGGCTGAATGATAAATATTAAATGCTGGAAACGAAACAGGCTCGGTCACTAGGGAGTTGGCATGCGGACGTGCCGAATTGGACAGAAACCCCACGATCATGCTGACTTGATTACGGCCCTTGGAAGAAATCAATCATGAATGCGCGACTTTTGATTTGGGCTAGCATCATAATTTTTTTGCATTACGCTCTCATGAACATATGATAAGAACTCTGATGAAGTGTGGGTTACTAGTAGGCTGGAAACATAGCAGTGACAGCTGAAATGGCGGGAAAGAGTCTCTCTTTTCCGCTACCTATCTACTCTTCCTATACCTTAGAGTCCACATTCTATTATTCCTATATCGGTTTTTGTTGATACAGCGAAGTACGATCATGATGACTTGTTTGATGAAGAGGAACAGGCTCAGGGCCTCCTTGGGAAGCCGGTGACGCCCACGCGGTACAATGAACAAGGGCAGTTCAATTTGCAGTGTTGTAAGTTGAAAAATACAAAGACTCTTGTGTTCGCCGAGTCAGCTTCACAACAGCACATTTCCCCAATTCTAGCTACAGCCGTTGCAAAGCAATATCACGGCACTGACAGTCTAAACGCAATCAAGCCGTTTGTTGATGGGTGCGTTGTCGATCTGTTAGGGGATGTTAGGGGAAGCCAGTTCATTTAGTCAGCTCGCTTATCTAATGTGAATCGGCCGGGATTGACAGCTGTCAAACGAGATGTCCCAAAAAGGATAGATATACCGGAGGGCTGTCCCTCGCCGTCGTCCTCCTCCTCTTCACTCCCACCAACCTTCCTTTCCCTCCATCATACTAGCAAGCCATGGGCGGTTGCGTTTCAACTATAGATGAAGCTGGTCGACTGCACTCAGAGGCCATCGACAAGCAGCTCGAGGAAGACCACAAGAAGTACAAGCGCGAGTGCAAAATCTTGCTCCTAGGTGCGTACAGCACGTTTTTGGGGTCGTAGTTTTTCCTCCGAACACACCAACCAAGGATCCGGCGAGTCGGGAAAAAGCACGATTGTCAAGCAAATGAAGATCATACATCAGGACGGCTTTTCGCCCGAGGAACTGGATTCCTTCCGCCCTATTATATTTCAAAACGTCCTCGAGTCTGCGCAAGCGATTGTCGTTTACATGCGGAGAATAGGCCAGGAGTGTAGTCAACACAACAATCGCGTATGTGTCATATTCCCATGCGTTCTCCTCCCCGGGCAACATATCCGTTTCAGATGCTTGCAGAGAAGATTCTGGACTACAAACTAGAAATACCGGGTTCCAAAGAACTTTTCTTCTCGCAGGACATTGCGGACCCCGTACATCAGTTCGCCAAAGACCCCGCTGTGCAGAAGATTATAGGAGAGTATATCAGCGAATTCTATCTTATGGATAACGCTGATTAGTACGTTATAACATTTCATCTGTACCCTCGTGCCAAACTGAAACTTGGGATAGTTTCTTCGAACACGTCCTGCGGATAGGGACACCCGACTACCGTCCGAACGAAACGGACGTACTCAGAGCACGTCGGAAAACGTTGGGCATTACGGAAACGCGATTCACCATGGGCCAGCTCTCGTACGTTTCCCCATCCAGAGAAATACATTATGATCACGTGTGACTAGTATACACATGTTTGACGTCGGAGGGCAACGGTCAGAGCGGAAAAAGTGGATCCATTGTTTCGAGGCCGTCACGTCAATTATATTCTGCACCGCGTTAAGTGAATACGACCAGGGTTTACTGGAGGAGAAGGCCCAGGCACGTTTTCCCTTTGTTTCGATGCACTAAGTATTCATTATATCTGGCAGAACCGAATGACCGAATCGCTCATTTTGTTTGAATCCGTCATCAATTCAAGATGGTTCCTTCGTACATCGATTATTTTGTTTCTCAACAAAACAGATGTCTTCAAGCAAAAGCTTCAAAAGGTACCGTTTCGTATCTAAGCTACGGTAATAATATTGACAATGTAATAGGTTCCATTAGAGCGCCATTTTCCGGAATACACGGGTGGTAAGGACGTCAACAAAGCCGCAAAATATATCCTATGGCGATTTATGCAAGTTAACCGAGCGAGATTGAGTGTATATCCTCAGTAGGTGTAAATCGTTGGCAATGTGATTTTTATTCACTTGTCTTAGCCTTACGCAAGCCACGGATACTACCAACATAAGATTGGTCTTTGCTGCCGTCAAAGAGACGATATTGCAAAATGCACTCAAGGATTCGGGTATCCTCTAAGATCTGGTATAGGTCTTTTTGCAAACGTGTCATCATCGTAAGTAAAAGACTGGTTCTAGTTCATATCTGATCGTCCTTCTCTAGGCACTCATGTCTCATCTTTTCACCGCATTATCGTGTCTACATAATATCGCCATTGCATTTTCGCACTATCAGCACCCGTTCCTTCTTGACGACAGTTCTATTTTCTATCATCGATCACTGGACGCCCGACATTCGGCTCACCCCTTCGTGGTCTGAACCTATGGCTTGATCTCATCCGCGGCTACCCAATCAAGCATCTCTTCCTATGACTGTCCTTGGAGATGGAATCGATGCACGACTTGCATAAACGTATCCAATACCACACAGGGACTCACGCTATACTTGTATTTTGTAAATATGTTTCCCGTCTACGAGCCCTGTGACCCAATGTGGTACACCTCTGCTATCCACACGTCCTGGACCTTGCTTTGCAGATCCATTCACGTTGTTGTTTCTTATCTATGCGTATCATCTATGTATATCTATCTATCACCACCGGATATTATGGTGATTAATAAACCATTTTCATATGCAAATTATTGTTCCGTTGCTCAAGCGCTGCCTCGAAAAGGACTTGGATTCTGGAAGTGTATATGCCACTTGTTTTCTCGATGACCAATAGGTATTATTACAATTATAAACCAGGAGCGCGCGACGGCGATTGTACATGTGTGGAGGTTTTGCACGCATGGAAGGGACGAGATTTTTTTCTTATTTAAAAAAATTAGTTTAGACCCTGAGCGATTCGATGACACGGGACCCACTTTCGCAATGACAAGAACGTACAAATTGCGGTTGTGGAAAACGTGTACGTACGCCACTGTGATGTGATGTGATGTGATGTGATGTGATGTGATATGGCTTTATTATTATTGTTATTATTATTATATGTGAATGTGACCAACAAACAGCTGATGTTCATTTGAACTTTTTGGGGTTTTGATTGTCCCGTCTCTGTCCGTCCACCCTTTGGGGATCAGTCAATCATGCATCAATGCATCATGGCTGAGCGCTGAGCTGGCAAACATGATTTGAAAATTCCGAGAACCTTGATAGCAAGACGGGAGTAGACGCTATGAACGGGTGACTTTTTCGAGATTGAAGCTTTGCCGTTGATTGACTGTGGCTTTCTGATCGATGGTGCTTGCACCTCGTCGTACAGAGTACATGCAGGTGCACGTTTCCGAGGAGGAGGCGAAGGATCGTGAGGGTGAAGGGTAATTGGAAAATAGACAGCTCGGGCCGTCTGTGCCAACTTTGGGGGGAGTGGGTGGGACGAAGGTCGCCGAAAACCTTCCATGCATGGATGCCATGTGGGACCGTAACGCCCATATAAACTCCACACGAACTGGTTCGAGAGTCATCTATTGTTTTCTTTGCGTCCTACGTGTTCACGGATCCTGGGACCCCTGGATCTTCAAACTGGCGACGAATATTATTTTTATCGTTCGTGGTACAGGTCACCCGAGTGCTGTGGTAATTTGCGCATGTTGACGGCGTCGTTTATGCTGAGCCGTTGAAAAGGAGGACGAGACAACGTTTTTAGGCGCAAACCCAGAGTATGCTGGTCGTGTGGTACGTTCGGGTAATGCTATCGATCGTGCAAAGTTGTCACGAAAGCTTCAATAAGTCGCTTGTCGTTCAAGGCCGTCGCGTCCTGTCGAAGGGGCAGAAGGTCGAGTGCAAGGTTGGATATCATTGCATCGTTTGAACACGACTGATATTGTTCATGAAGTGGTCTCTGGATGGCCGGAACCAGTCATTGAATAATTTCGATGAGCAGCGGAGAAACTGTTTTTCAGATCACGAACATAGCCCGGTTCAGCGTTTTGACACGCCCGTTATCCAACGACTCTGCGGGCAAGGACAGTCATGCATAGGGATTGACATCATCCTGACCAGAGGATTTGTATAAATCATGGCCTTGCTCATTGACATGGCCATCGAGCGACTCATATCCTGAAACGAGAGCGAGAATATCCAGCTTAGAGACTCAAGCGACTGATCTTCACGTACAGTTCAAGGATTTCAGGCCATTGAGAATCCTCGCATAGGCTGGTACACTTGTGGAATAAGCATGGCATGGTTCCGGTACTCCCGTTAGCCCGGCCGCCCTTGTTCCTCTTGGCACTTTGCCGCCGCCCAAGTTACCCTTGCGTCAAATTTAGCATGCTACCCGTTACGGCGGGCACGTCGTTACCCTCCAATCTGTTGAAAGACGTAGCGGAAGCGTTACGGATGTCGTACCCTATTATGCTGGATCCGACGATCCAAAAGTGACGCCAGTGCCAAAGGTCGACGTGTGGGACATGAAGGTATCCACGTGTTGATTGGGCGGTGCTGTCAAGTGATGGGATCTGCTGATGTATGAATTGGACGTTGTTGCTTCGTTTCTTGGGCACTCTGAATCTGTTTTTTAACTTGGAACTCCGTGGCATAGTAGCAATAGAAATATTTCTACGTATCATATATTAACGTTATATCACAATGACAACGTCCTGAAAGTAGCGCTGTACGTCACGGAGCAGGGACAGCTCCCAGCGTTGAATGCGTTACGGCAACGGGGGTTGGAACGGTGGGAAGAGAGTATTCAGTATCTCATCCCGTTTCGCGCGGTCCCTTGAGGTTATGAAATGATTGATTCAAATGCGGGCGTTGTTGTTGTTGGGTCGCCGGACCAACATGTGATGCATGTGATCCCTCTTCCCACGTCCCTCAAACTATAAATCCAACTCCTCGCTTCCTGTTCGTTTTTTTCAACCCTCAAAATCGCGCTATGGTTGTCAACGCAAAGCTCATTGCCCTCGTTGCTCTCTTCTTCACTGTTGTCAACGCTGCTACTGGTACCGGTACCGCTACCAGTAGCGCATCTGTTCCCACCAGTACCAGCCAAATCCCCCCATGTGTGCTGGGCTGTATTGAGACGGGTCTCCAGTCTTCCGGCGGAACTTGCACGTCAATGTAAGTTGCCATACTCCATACACGCTCGCAATACGTTGATTTCACGTGTCTATAAGTACTGACCCGTGTGTGTGCACGAACACCCAATTCCAGCAAGCTGCTGCTCAGTGCTTGACCAAAAAATGCTCAGCAGCCGACCAGCAAGCTGCTCTTCAGCTCCAACAACAGTTCTGCAGTAAGCGTCCCCTGCGACGCGCTTTTTTTTCATGTTTGTTTGACGCGTCATAGGTGCTCTCAGTAGCTCATCCGGTGCTGCATCTTCTACCGGAACTGCATCATCTGGATCTTCGGCTACTTCTAGCGTAGCTGCTACTGCAACGGGTAGCAGCACGGCTAGCAGTGGTACCACGCCTTTGTCTGGCTCTGGTTCTTCAGCAGCCAGTGGGACCGCAACTTCAGCAACCAGCTCTGCCACACACAAGAATGCAGCAGAAACAAAAGGCGTCGTTTGGCCAGACTGGTCTTCTTGCGCTCGGGATCAGCGTCGCTGGTGCGGTTGCGGGAGGAATGATATTGTAGTATACCCCTTACATAAGCAATTGATTTGAATGGAGTGTTTGATACTATTTGTGAGAATAAATTGAGTTTGCGGAGATGAGATGCAATCAGCATGGAAGCTCTCGTTCCTCCAGAAACCACCGCAGAGCTCAGACAGATTCTCGCAAATCTCGTTCTTGGTGACAACGACATTCGTCAAAAGTAAGTCCACTCCTTTCCCGCTGCCCCCCCTTAGACAGTCATTCAGCGCAGAGAATGCCGTCAATGACCGTCTCGCACACTCACCTGAGCTTTATCTGCTCGCCCTCGCCCAGTTTGCTGCTGCCGCAGACACTGAAGTCGTAAGTTCTTTGTCCGATCCCACAAAACCCTCCTCTGATGCGCGCTAGATGCGTTCATTCTCCCTTGTCCTTCTCCGACGACTGCTCTTCCGCGCTTCTCCCTCTCTTGCCCACGCCTTTCATCTCAATTCATCCTCTCACACCACCCCTGGCCTCACCGCAACCCTCGCCCCCGCAGGCCCCCAAGCCCCTCGTCTAACGCTCTACGACCATTTGTCCAGCCCCACTTTGGCCAAGCTGGAGCATGTCCTGCTCTACTCGCTCGAACACGAGCTGGCCAATGGCGTCAGACACAATGCCGTTGACACCGTTTGCGATGTCGCAAACGAGGGGATGAAGAGAGGCAGGCCCTGGCACGCTCTGCAAGCCGTCGCGTTTCGCATGGCTAGCGCAACCGGCGTCGGGGAGGGCCAGGCGGCGGAGGGCGTCGTCCCGAGTCGGTATTTGAGGGAGAGCGCGTTTCGCATTTTCGCCGGCTGTCCCAATCTCGTGATCGATCTCCAGACCGAGGCCGTCTTGGACGTGTTTCGACGAGGCCTGCAGGATACATATAGCATCGAGGTGCGTGTTACGAGAGGAATCGAGGGCTTTTTTTTCAATATCGAGATGAAAAATCTAGGTCCGACACGCCGCCTTGCTCGCTTCTGTTGCCTACTTCTCCGCCGCGGACAGCCGTCAATTGAACCAGTCCCTCTCCCTGCTGTATCCTATGCTCGAGACCCTGCCCTCTCTCGCGCAGCATACCGGCCACATTCATCCTTCCGCCATGTCTGCTTCGACACCATCACCCACGTTATCGCAAGATGATTCGAGCGCGTCGTATTATTCCCACCTGTCTGATTTTCTGACCACCTTGACACCGCTTTGTGCTTCACACCCATACCTATTCCAACCTCACCTGCCGGTACTGTTGACGTTTCTTCCAGCATTGATCCTCCCCACGGTCGACGCAGGGCCCACACCGACGGTCGGCCGACCCTTTCCCTCCCACTCGTCTTCGTCTGCCTCAGCCGGTGCTGCGGGTGGGGGGGCAAACGAAAACGGGAGACCGCAACCCACCTTTGTATTCCCCCCCATTGTATCCCCACCACCACCTTCTTCCTCTCCACGAGGAGCAGCGGATGCAGACGCAACCGGAGAAACCGATGAGGAAGATGAAAAGTCGGCGTTGAGGCTGAGCGCGCTCGAGTTTATGGTTAGCTTGTCGGAGGCTAAACCGGCAATGGTTAAAAAAGTTCCTGGATGGACGGATGTGATGGTGCGTGCGTGTCTGGAGGGGATGGGAGAGTTGGACGGTCATGCCTTGGACGTGTGGTTGAGGGAAGACGTGAGTTTGTAACACCCTCCCCCCCCCCCCCCATCTCTCGCTCTTTCCGTGGCTGAGGCTGTGTGTGTGTGTGTGTACAGCCTTCGACGGGTTCGGCAGATTCGGATTCCCCACCGGCTCTTTATGAACAGTCGTTGGATCGGCTAGCGTGTGCGTTGGGTGGGCGAGCGGTGCTGCCGCCCGCGTTCCAGGTGAGCTTTCAGCGTTATCGTATAAACTCTGTGGCTCAATTCGACCAGTACATACCGTCAATGTTGGCAAGCTTTGATTGGAGAGCACGACATGCTGGGTTGATGGCGATAGCCGCGATTGGAGAGGGTACAGGAAGGGTGCGTTTTTTTTCAAAATTCTTTTTTTTTTTTTTTTAGCGAGGCAGTACAAGTTAACGAAAAATTAGGTTATGCAAAATGAACTGGCAAAGATTGTCGAGTGTGTCGGTTTTCTTTCTTTGCATCTTCTATTCTTAACGACATTGCTCCGTATAGGATGGTCATTCCCATATTTCGCGATTCGCACCCGCGCGTGCGGTATGCGGCTTGTCAGTGCATGTAAGCTGTGGTGGTGGTTTATTTAGATATTGATAGACGCTAAGATTTGGTATGAAAGTGGTCAACTGTGTACAGATCTCGAGGTACGTTCGCAATCTTCCAAAGTCAGGGAGCAAGGCCATGATCATCTTTTTTTTTTCCAGGAAATTATCCAGGAGAGACATAGCCAACAGCTTTTTGCGGTCCTCATTCCCGCCCTTGAGGATCCCGAACCAAGGTAACCAAAGGTGCCAGACCTTGTAGCAAAACTTTGACAAGTTTACACATGTAGAGTCCATTCACATGCAGCGGCGGCCCTTATCAATTTCTGCGAGGGTGTCGAACGGGACACGCTCGTCCCTTACTTGGATCCCATCGTCGAACGCCTGCTGAAACTGCTCGATCCGGGACAGGGACAGCAGGTACACCGGTACGTCCAAGAGCAAGTGATCACGACACTTGCCATGGTCGCGGATGCGAGCGAGGTTACTTTTGCAAAGGCAGGTGTTCAAATCGGATCTGAGGGTTCGTTCTGTGAACGAAGTGATGACGTATACATTTGATTTATATAGCATTATGCGAGGATCATGCCACTCTTGTTGGATATCTTGCGGAATGCGGATGGCCCAGAGTATCGCAAGTTGCGCGTCAAGGCCATGGAGTGTGCCGGCCTTATTGGTGGGTGGTTATGCGCCGAAATGCCGAAACGATTATTACTTAACTTTTTGGTCAACAGCTATCGCTGTGGGACGGAAAGTGTTTATACCGGATGCGATAGTGCTCATCGAGCTACTGATGCGGATACAAAGTGAGCGTGCATTTTGACTTTTTCGCCAAGCTTTTAAGGCTCGTGCTCAGGCTAACGATTATTTTTTTTATTTAGAAAGTCCGATAGATCCCGACGATACACAGCTGCAACACTACCTTATCGGGACCTGGGCAAAAGTTTGTCAGGCCATGGGACCTGAATTCGAGCCTTATCTTCCCATCGTCATGCCAACGCTGCTCAACGCCGCGAGCGTCAAGGCCGACATTTCGGTTTTCGGTATGTATACACGTTGTTGTTGTTGTTGTTGTTTTCCCCTCTCGTTGACGAGTTGTTGATGCCAGATGGCGACGAATCAGAGGAGCGGGAAGGGTGGGAAACGATCAATGTAGACGGCCAGCCACTCGGTATTCGAACGTCGGTGATTGAAGAAAAATGTCAAGCGTTCGAGACGCTTATTATTTATTGCTCGACGCTGAATGCGCGGTTTGCGCCGTATGTGGCGCAGACGTTGGAGTTGACGTTGCCGGGACTAAAATTTTATTTCCACGAAGGCGTACGGGAGGCGTGTGCCATGTAAGTTTGGCGGACGGGTTTTGAGGATGAATGAACGCTAAACGACGGGTTAGGCTGGTTCCGTTGCTGTTGGTGGCGGGAAAGAACAGCGGAACGCTGACGCCGCAGATGGTGTCGGCGACTCTGAACCAACTCGTCAATTGCATCAATACCGAGCAAGACGCCTCGTTCCTCGCTTCTCTCTACAAGGCGCTTGGGGACTGTGTCCGCGTCATCGGCGGGGTAACCGCGCTTCCCCACGAGTACCACACGGGGATCATCGAAGCGACACAGAGACAGCTACAGGCGATTGCCGATAGGCGAAAAAGCCGTGCCAATCAAGCCACCACGAATCACGAGACGGACAAGGAGGAAATGTCTCTGGCGGAAGAGTTTGAGGATTTTGCGCTAGACGATATGGGCAAGCTGTTGTCGATGTTTGACGCGAACCATGCGTTGTTGATTGCCGTGTCGAGTGTGAGGGATCTCGGATTGAATAACTGGGACGCAGAGGACGATGGGGATGAGGATGGTTGATGGTGTGGTGTTATGTTATATATATTCCAAAGGATTGCAGGTTATTATTGTGCTTATTAATTTCGTTTTACGCGTACAGCCCCCCATGATGGTTGTTGCCTAGCGATTAGCGATTAGTATCCGTCGCATCTTCGTTTGCGGTCTATGGCCAGCCCAACAAAGTTATCACACAATCAAATCGATAAGGAATGGAAGTAGTCATTGAGTTCATCTCATAGATGTTACACGTATGCTCTCATGAACTGCATTTTGGTTGTTGACACGTAAAGTCAATGATGTTATTCCAATCAGGATCCCAGCCCACGGTCTCTTGATTGTGATCGGGGGGCCTGTGAAGCAAGATTCAGTATATCTGCATCCACGTCACAACTACTTACGTGACATGGGCTGGAGCACCGTGAAACGAAGCTTGGTCTTGGGACTCAATGCGGTGCTGATTGTGATCGGGCCTGTGAAGCAAAGATTCAGTATATCTGCATCTATGTACGTCACAAGGCTTACAACTACTCACGTGAAATGAGGTGGTAGCATCTTACCCAGTGGGAAAATTGGTTTTGCAGACAGACGCCCGCCATATGTAAACCAATCGAATTCTTGCGGATTGACGCTGGAGCAGAGCAATGTCCAGATGACCCACTCATCCATGTCGAAACCACCTACATGGCATACGCCTTGAGCGTTTCCCATTGTTCATTAGTACTGCGACAAGCAAAATCAGCTTATCCACATCCACGTTACAGTTAACCACAACTTACAACTTGCCACTATATATATCTTTTACCTTTTCACCTGCGAGAACCGCAAGAATAGGACCATGCAATTTCTTCGGATCTTTAACTTCCGGAACATGACTCCTCAGAACAAGGAAAGAAGAGCCTAACTCTTCACCCTTGTTGTAACCAATAAGGCGTCTTTGTCGGGCCCATTTTGTATAATCGCAGTGAAAGTTATCTACCATTTTCTGGGTCTTGGCGAACACCTTGACAATTAGTGCTGCAGAGTCCGTCCTGTCCTGTCTTTTAGCCCTCCAGGGCAGGACTGAAGACAGGACTGAAGACTGCAAGCTCCAAAGTCCAGAGGACAGGACTGAGACTGCTGGAGGACAGGACTGCAGTCCTGTCCCAGTCTTTTTCCAGTCCTGTCCAGTCTTGGACTAAATGCAGTCCAGGACCTGTCCTGATCAGTCTTTTCCAGTCCTGATCAGTCTTTTGAACCAATTTATTATATGTACAAAATTTACTGTAAGTTTAATTATAATCCTCATAGTCCCCTGTATATAGCTCCTCCTCATCCTTGAGTATTAATGAGAAATCATCAAACCCTACTTCTACCTCTTCAATTGAATGGGAATTTTCTCGTGCCCAATCAATTATTTTACCTTTCCAGTTGAACTGTAAGCACTCGAGTGCCTCTATAAGATCAGGCTGAATTGATGACCGTCGATCAGTAGTAACCTGCTTTGCACGTGAAAATAGTCGTTCACATGAAACTGATGATCCTGGGATAGGCAAGATATTGAGTGCCATGCAGGAAAGGGTCGGATACCTTGTTGTATGCATCTACCACATTTCCTATTAGTCATGGTGTTGTTACGCTGCTCAAAGTTGATATCACACTCACTGACCACCATTTCAGTGTATCCATCTTCTTCGTCACATCACATAATGGTTCCTCAACATACCGCTTCAGCTCCCCTTCCCATCCTTGTGTTGCTGCCTTTAAACGCCCCTTACGCGCCTGGTCAAAGTCATCATCATCATCATCATCATCATCACTGCTGTCATGACCGTGATGATGATGCTGGTTCATATCCCGATCAACCGTCATTTGATCCATGACACCAAAGCGCTTTGGCCAGTATTTGGCCATCTTCCGGGCATAGGATGTCAGTACAGATAGTACTGGGTGAGATTTAACTCACAGCTTCATGGACAATGGCCCATGCCTCTGCCCGCCAATCCTTTGATGCATCACGACCTCCTGGCACTTGAATCTCCTCTTCCTGCTCATTCTGTAGGCCCCATTTCGTCTCTATGTATTCCATTCGATAGTAGGGGTGTAACACTGGTTGTCGAGACTCAAGGGTCAGTTACTCATCAAACCAGGAATTAAATGAGAAAAACATACACATTGATAGAACATATGCCGGCGTATTATTGAGCTTAATGTAGTACTTATTTAGTTTAGATAATCCACTTTTGATTGCGGAGCGGAAGGCACTGAATTTGGGGTTCGCATGCTTTCGCTTCCACCGCGTCAAGAGGCCTTCAAGTGCAGGGATAACACGGTGCAGTGTGGGGAAGGCATCTGATGAAACCCTCTGCTGGTATTCATTGGCGTCCTGAAAGAGTATGTGAGCACGTGAAAGGGATATGTGGAAATTGAGATCCATACCTCTAATATTTCGGCACACCATGCCACCTGTTGCCATCGTGATTCATCTAGCAAAAATGCCGTCCATGGAATCTTCTTCACTACCTTTCCATGTCTACGAATTGTTGTGATGGGGCCGAATTTCTTATCTGCGCTCAGAATAAATGAATCAATTGGCTGCAAAAATACATATAAGCCCAGAATGGTGATACCACGCCAATCCATGCACCTCGCATAGCTTGTATGCACGTTCGCACATGGCGAACGCAGTGCCCCATCGAGTATTGCCATGGAGGGGTATCTTAAGTGGTTTATCGAAACCATGATCATGTTGCTGCTTTTCAAACCACTCCTTGCGCTGACCTGAAGCTTGAATCTGAGTGGAATTGATCAGATATCAGTCAAGGGGAAGAATCCGACATACCTTTACAACCAGTGTCGGATTGTAGCAATGACATCCAGCCCATCAATAACTAGCCGGTTTTCAGGCAAAGAGGGATCGAAGTCCCAGATCGCCTGCTTTGTCTCGACGACTGCTATCTGAGTGATTTCAGACATGAAGTCTGAGATCCCCAGCTGGATTACATGTGCGAGACATCTATACAGTAGTGAGATGTGATTCACATACGACGGAGAAGAGTAAAAACTCACCCCAGTTTACGGGATTCTGCTGACCACTCTGTAGACCCACACCGCTGTAAAACAGATGCAACTTTCTGTACCGTGGTTGTGTTATTGCTTGCATTGTCTGCAGTGATGTAGCCAAGCTACGTTGACGAGCTGATAAGAAGGCTGTAAAGAAAAGACTTGCTAACATACCTTGTTATATGTCTTGGAAGTAACGCCAACATGATCCAACAGCTTGATAACGTACCGGCCAAGGTTGTCACCATCATGTGGACCAGAAATCTTGTGCATCGCAAGGACTTCTGAACGAAAAACCCAGCTGTCTGCCTTCACATCAATCCACTGGGCACAAAGGCCCAAAAATGCGGCGCTCGTGTGCGGCGCTGTCCAAGTATCCCAATTAACTGATGCGACACCAATGATTTGCTGGAAGGTGAGCTTCAGGTTCCTAATATAGTTGTCAAACTCGCTAATTATCTTGTTGCGAATTGCTGAGCGCCCAGGAAGATCTTCGCGAGTTGTTTTTGGACGCATCGTGACCAGGCAGTTGGTGAAGGTGAGGTCATTGCCAAGGACAAGGGCCTAAGGGACCAGGATAAGGGGCAATATCGATTGATTACTGGAACGTACCTCATCACTGCAGACAACGTGCTTGACAATAGCATCGAGGATGGCAGCTCGGGCAAATGCGGTCGGACCCTCAACCTTCTGCATGACACTGTCAAGTGTTGCTTGCGTGCGATGTTTCCTTCCCTCCACATTTTTACGATCTCGCTCAACCAAGACACTCTTTGATACTGCAGCCACCTTTTCAGCATACCCCTGGTCTTTGCACCGCTTGGTGTACTCCTGATAATGGAAGGCAGCAATGTGGCGGCGGCAGGTTGTGTTGCTGCCACTAAACCAACCTGCCATTCCTCCACGTTTCTTTTTGGCTATGACATCTTCCCTGCAAAAAATACACTAGGTGCGTATCTAAACCACTTTGCAGATCCACATGACTGACATACCTGCAGATTTCGCACCACCGTCCCTTCTTCATTTGAGAGGTCCCATCACGACGGTTAAACTTGACATTTACGGAGGTGGAGAAGATTGTCTCCATGTCTCGCGTTTTTTCGACCTTCACCTCATGATGGCCGCATTCATCCTCCGTCTGTAAATGCTTATTAGTTTTGAAATGCTAACTATTAATGTAGAAGACTTGCCGTGCTCTGAACAATGACAGGATCCGTGCCGCCTTCCTCAACCACCTCTTCAACTAGGCTACGGCTGCTACTCCTACTCACAACCTCCGTTACTTCATCTTCATCGCCATTGTCTGAGTCAGGTGTCTGAGTGCAGCGGCGTTTTGATGTGAGTTGTAAGTCATCAACTCCAACTTCAACTGTTCGTTTTTTATTGGATCTTGATGACGCAGACGCAGAAAACTGTGCCTCGAGGAGTCTCTGAGAGGGAATAGGCTTGCGCAACGATTTGCGTGGCATGGCTGACATGTCTAGTGAAGGAATGAACCTAGAAGTGAGTCGTCGTTTTTATTCTGAAAATAGTGATTAATTACCAACCACTACTAGTACACCTGTCGGAGTTAGGCGTGCTAGCATCCTGCTTAATGTTTTGAGCCTTTGCTATCTTAAATTAGTACCACATCAGAGATGGCTGTCACTCATGATGTGCCGGAGGCTATGTATACTGTTCTCTTTTCTACTAAACATTCCTTTCCTAGCGCATGTGTCCATGACCGGTCAGGACCGGTCAGGACCGGTCTTGGGCGGTCCTCTGTTTTTTCAAAATTATCAGGACCGAGACTGGACCAAAGACAGGACCGCAAAAGACTGTTTTGTGGTCCTGTCTCCGACCAGTCCTACTCCGGTCTTTGACCGGTCCCGGACCGGTCCGGGACAGGACTCTGCACCACTATTGACAATGACATTGGGATCATCGCCTTCAAGTCTGTCGTGCAGAAGTGTGGCCCGTATAAGTTCAAAGCCATCTTGTTTCACTATGATTCCTGCTTCATTGAGGTAAATGGATTGCTTGGAGAGGAACGTAAGCCACAAGACAACACCCATCAGAACGAGTACGGAGGATAAATATCTTACTTTCGAAATTGCATTTGTGATGGATACGAAGAGAAGTAGAAAAGTGGTGACGATTGAGTTGAAGCGCACAAGTTGCATCGTGGGGATGAGAGGACCAGCCATGCTGCACGCCGCTTTTAAATTGAGTCCGCTTTGGCTGTGACGGCCTGATGGCCGAAGCAACATTCTGGCAGGGCCGTTGCATCACAGCAGCTTCATGATTCATCTGCATCTTTTCGCGCCACACCCGCCACACCCTCCCCCATGAAGATAAGCCGCCCATCAGACGTCAGTCCGACGCGCTGTCGAAGGATCGACAGGCTGACCTGCTAATTGGTGCCCGCCCGCCCTCACAGCTCGCCTTCATGCCGAACCCCGGGGTTTCGTCCATCCGTTTTGGCTCAAGGTTTCACATCTATACCCTTTCCTCCCATGAATGATCCTTTCTCCAAAAGACATCTGAGTGCGAAACGCGTAGATGCAGCTGTATGACTGATCACAAAGAGGGAGCACTGAAACCCTCACGACCTGTAATAATCTGATCGTAGTGACCATCATTGGATCACTGTCCTTGTTGAGTGGAAAACAAACTACATACTCAACGAATTATTCGGCTATGAATGGGTTAGTCATCTTGTACGACTTGCCTTCCAAGTTCATCGTTAACTATCCAATGGCGCAGAACGCTAGAGGTAAAAGAATCAAGCAATCACCGAAGATTGAGTGTGGCAGCATCCTACAACGACAGTACATATTATTTGGACTTCGAGAATATTCGTAGGGAGGGGTAATGTCATGACAACGGTTCAAGGCCATCGAGTCCGAAGCCGACTGAATTCACATTGACGAAAGGGGCCGACAACCCGTCGGTCACCTAGCCGGTCGACAGGGACCGTGCGAGACGTAGTACTCGTGATATCCGAGACATAGTACTCGTGATATCCGAGACACAGTACACAGTATATAAAGCCACATAGGATGAGGGGCATAATATCATTCTCAGAGGGCTCACCCCCCTTGCTCCATGTGTGACTCTCTAAGTTCATCTCCACACTCGCTCCACCGTCACGGCGTACCACATCATTGCACGAGAGGTTATGGGCCCCGACCCAGCACAGAGTGCTCCTTCTATAACGGACGCAGCACTGCCTTTCGACAGTGAACAACCCGAATTCGAACAAGAGAGTAATGGCAGCAACGTGGAAGAAGAAATCAATCCACAAGATAGCCAGACCCCTATGCCAACCAAGACAGTCGAAAACATTCCTCAGACTGTCACCACGCCCACAATCGAATCACCAGACACTGGCAACCACTGTGGCCATACTTGCCACTGGCAACAGCCATCTGATTCATTGAGTTCAAGCTCTTCACGAAGCTCGTCTCGACGTCGATACCGCAAACACAAACATTGCCGTCACTGACACTCCAGTAACTCCTCAGGCAGCTCTAGTTCATCTAGACGCAGCCGTTTGCGAAGTCACAAACAATGTCGCCAATGCTCACACTCCAAAACTGATGGGCAAAAGGACCATGTATATCGTCAGCTCCTGAAAGTGTTCAAAAAGGACACACCATTATCTGACAAATTCCGCAAAGACAAAGTTCTACGTCACGACAATTGGATGGCCTGGAAAACCTCCATTATGTGGACCCTCACCAACAGTCAACTTGAAGGTTTCCTCTTTGGCAACTATAAGGCACCAGAGAAACCCATAACCCATCCAGAACACAAAGCCTGGGATACGCTTGACTGAGCCGTCAGTGATCACGTCTTGAAGAACATCAGTCCAAAACAGATTGTTCAAATCCCCAGCTTACTACATATCAATGGCAGCTGCAACAATGATATTACAGCCGCCACAGTATGGAGGCAGCTCTTGGATGTTTACGAGGCTTTTGATGGCCTTGTCATCTCAGATCTATATGAACAGCTCACCATATCAGTAGCAAAGGAAAGTACTGACATGCGCACCCATATCAACCAAATGACCAGTATCCATACGAGATTGGCCAATGTCGGACATCAGATTGAAGATCACATCTTCAATGGAATGCTCCTTGGCACATTGCCTAAATCCTGGCGCAACTTTATCAAGGGACTCCAAGGAAGTATGGCCGCCACTTTACAAAAACCTGGAGAGAAGGGAGGCAGATTATCAACCATACACTTGATCAACATCATCCTAGCTGAAGGAGGACAAGATAGAAGGAGTGACGGAAATGACCGTGCTTACAACTCCAAGGACTATAGACGTCATGAAAACAAAGATTGGCACTACCAATTAAAAGACGAAAAAGATCATTGCCGCATTTGCAGATTTACCAACCATCTGACAAAGCATTGCAAGTGGAAAGATGCTGGCAGATTTTGCAACCACTGCAAACAAGGTGGACACTGGACAAAAGATTGTCATAAGCAGGACAAAGACAAAGATAAACCGCCGTTGAGTACAAGTACTCGAAACAGAGATGGGGAAAATTCCCAATGTCGAGGGGGAGAGACTGTGAATACAGCCATTACTACCTCCAATGTAAACGAGTCAAATAGCGCCAATATCACCCAGTTTGATTATTACTGCTGGTTAGCGGACTCTGCAACTACATCCCATATTGCGAGAGACAAATCTGTCTTCTCCACATATCACCCTCAGTGCACAACCGTACAAGGAGTAGGGAACATCCAAGTAGATGCCCTCAGGACTGGAACAGTCAATTTACACACAACCGTCAATAATAAGAGATACACACTTACTCTCCATGATGTACTACACATTCCAACTGCCACGGTGATGAGCATCCAGCAAGTCTACGCATTGTTTGCGACAATTACAAGACATGTTCGAAGCAGCTACAAAGCTCAGCAACACATTCAAAGTGATTGGCAACCTCAATCCACTTGTTCAAGCCTAGCAGCACTAGCCCCACCTTCGATCAACATCTCAGAACTTGTCCAGAGATCCAGTAGTGTTCCTCAGACCAAGAGCGTGCCAGCGCGTTTGGTGCTTTAGCCATTTGAAGCCATCCAAGGATCCCAAGCCCCTTGATTGACCCTCATCCCATTGCCAGCAGCTCCCCATTCATCGCCTATTGGTCCCTCAGCTCCCTAGAGACCCCAGACACAGTCTAGAATGTTGCACGAAGCCCAGTTTCCATCAGGATTGCATTGTCATGGTTTGCACAGCATATGTTTCACTTGCTCCACATCATTAGTTTCATTGCCAGTTTGATCATGGGTTATTTTTAGCTTCAGGCACACCCCCTTTTGCGTCGCTTTCCCCCCATTTCACTTATATATAGGATATCCCTGTATAGCACAATAGACAACAAAGAGAACACAGAGACCAGATGATAGCTCCCCCCAGTCGTTCCCCTCTCAGAGTTTCGTTCTAAGCCCATTCCCCTTACTTCCCTTGCGTCCCTCGAGCCTACCCAGCAGTCCCCTCATTGCATCAAGCCTAGTTTTGCGCCCTCAAGCCTTCTTGCAACCTTCGTCTAGCCGTTATTGCCCTCGTCCTCTCAGTATCTTGCGCCCCCTTCGTTCTTTTAGCATTCCCCAGTGTTCCCAACTGTCTAGTGCAGTTTAGCAGGCCTCTCCACTCGCAGCAGTTGCTTTAGGTTGTCTTGAACACCTCAATCCCCTTCGACACCCCTTGTGTGCCTTTGATCAGTCACTGAAGGAGCGCCCAAGCACCTCAGTTGGTTTAGGGTTGGTTTGGAGGTCGAGTCCACCTAGTGCGCATCAACGGATAACCTATTCTCTCTCTCGACCATTTTGAAGAGAGAGGTGGAAGCTTTGTTGCGAAAAATGGACAAGCTAAATTATATTCACGCACAGGAACGCTAGTGGCTATAGCTACATGGCGTAATGCGTTATATCACCTACATGTTGACACTGATGAACGAAAAGTTCTCACAACAAAGAACAACTTACTGTCGTGGACCGAATGGCATAAATGCTATGGTCATATAGCCGTATCAGGCTTAAAACAAATCATCAACTGCAAACTCGTTGATGGTCTCACAGTCAATCCAGAATCTGACATCATTGATTGTGAAAGTTGTATTCATGCAAAGCAAAAGCACTTACCATTCCCACAATACTCAGAAACCCAAACGACACATGTCGGAGAACTGACCCATACTGATCTATGGGGACCAGCCTGTATTTATACGCAAAACGCGAGAAATACTTTATGACATTGATCAATGACTATTCACATCATTGTACTTTGTTATTACTCAAAAAGAAATCAGATGCACCAATGAAAATTAAAGAATACCTAGCCTTCATTGAGAGACAACTAGGCCAGAAACCAAAAAGAATCCGTGCTGACAATGGAAAGGAATATGTCAACAGCAACCTGAAAAATTGGTGTGCTGAGCGTGGCATTATCCTCAAGACCACTGCACCATACTCACCGCAACAAAACGGCGTCACAGAACGTTATAATGGCACGCTAGTGGACATGATCAGAGCAATGCTCATAGCTCAGAAACTCCCCAAAACACTCTGGGGAGCAGCGGCAAAGCATGCCACTTACCTATGCAACCGGGCATTCACCCGTACTATTCCAGACTCAACACCATTCCAAAAATGGTCTGGTCATAGACCACAGGTCCAACATCTCCAAGAGTTTGGACAACCCATATCTATCCTGAATGAATCAGGTTCATGGGATAAATTAGATCCTTGTGGTGAAATACACACCTTCATTGGCTTTGAAGATGGACCCAAAGCCATCCGCTATTTTGATGTGCAGACGAGACAACTAAAAGTCTCACGAAACTATCAATTCCTACCAACTACTTCCCATTGTACTTCCCATCGTCCTCACTTTGAGGGGGAGAACCTAAACAGACAATGACGATGAGTCATTATGGGAATTACAAAGCAAGTCCGACAGACTGTTGAAAATACGAATCCCCAAATGGACCAGTCCTGATGATATTGGGTCAAACAGTGACAGTGACACTGATGACGATGAGGAAATACCTCCTAAGAAAAGACAAAAAGTCAATAAGGATCAGTTAACTGAATCCGAAAAGACGCACCTTGCATTTGCCAAGGCTACATCCCAAGATGCTCCAAATACCCTACGAGATGCCAAATCCACCACGGAATGGCCAGAATGGGAGAAAGCCGTGAAAACGGAATTAGAGCAGTTGCATCATATGAAAACATGGGAATTGGTAGACTTACCTCCCGGCTGAAAGGCAATCAGCAACCAATGGGTTTTCGCCAAGAAATACAATAAAGATGGCACCTTACAAAAATATAAGGCACGTCTTGTAGCCAAGGGATACTCACAAGTACCTGGCATGGATTACAAAGAAACCTTTTCACCCGTCGTACGCCTAGAAACAATCCACCTGCTCCTAGCACTCGCCGTAAATTATGGTTGGGACATAGCGCAAATGGACATAAAGGGCGCGTACTTGAACGGAATCCTACAAGAGAAAGTTTACATGAAACAACCTAAAGGGTACAATGACAGCACTAATCGTGTCTGCAAGCTCATTAAGAGCTTATACGGCCTTAAACAAGCTGGATGAGAATGGAATGCCGAGTTTGACGCCAAGATGCACGAATGAGGATTCACCCACATACAAGCGGATATATGTGTCTACTTACAAGAGACAGAAGGCTCAGTCAAAATCATCACTGTATGGGTAGATGACTTACTCATGTTTGCAACGAGCCCAAAGATCCTAGAAGATCTACACAAAGAAATGTATACAATCTGGGATGTCACAGACATTGGTGCACCCAAGAAAATCATTGGAATAGAGATCGACTATGATCTCGTCACCGGACATCTAAAAATCAATCAGCCACAGTATATTGACAACCTGCTGGCAAAATACCGGATGACAGACGCCTATACAACGGTTATCCCTATGGAACCAAATGTCAATTTAGACAACGCACCCACTGTTGAGCAGCAATCATATGTCCGTCAGACATAGTTTGTCTCAGTGGTCGTCATTGTCATGAACGATGAGCTCATATGTCCGTTAGACATAGAGTCATACGTTCGTGATGACAAGAGTGACCAGAGACCTCTCCAGGTCTTTTTACACTCATAGAGTGGAGATACTCACATCCTGGTAGGGAAGAAAGAGCAACTGAATGTATATTGGATATCTACTGGTCTTATATACACTTTTAGTGTATGTACATATTTGTGTAAAAGACTTTGTATCTAATATACGTAAATAAAAGAAATAAAAGAAATAGAAATACCCTCTAAGGGTCAAACCGGTGATAGCCGTGTTGAAGGCTATACTTAGGGGTATTTGGGGTGAAGATCGTTCAACACCCACAGAACCAGCCGACTCACCGATCCAAGAGCTATATCCATCTCTTGTCGGCTCATTGATGTATCTGGCCATAGCCACACGTCCAGACATTGCCTACGCAGTCCAGAAATTAGCCACATTCAACTCCAACCCCGGAAAAACTCACTGGGAAGCGGCCAAACGAGTTCTGAGATACCTGAAGGGACACCTGGGTATCACATATCAGCAAGACCCCAACTTCCAAACGAGCAATGCCATACATGCTTACTCAGACGCGAGCCACAGCAACATAACAGACGCGAAATCCGTCAACAGATTCGTGGTTAAATGTGCTGGAGGAGCCATATCATGGGGATCATATAAACAAACCGTTGCTGCGCTATCGACGCTGGAAGCGGAATATATATCCATGTCAGAGACTGCGCGAGAGCTCACTTGGTTGAGAAAATTACTCACCGAGCTGCACCTGACGCAAATGGGCCCAACGTTGATGTACGGAGACAACCAGGGCGCCATAAAAGTCGCGGAAAACCTGCAGGACCATAAACGGACCAAACACATAAACACACAATACCACTTCACACGTGACAAAGTCACGAGCGGAGAAATACATCTCCAATACTGCCCAACGACGGAAATGACCGCCGATATACTCACAAAGCCACTGCCGAATCAGGCCTTCAAGCCCCATATCTCCGGCTTAGGCTTGACCTAGCTTGAGGGGAGTGACGAAAGGGGCCGACAACCCGTCGGTCACCTAGCCGGTCGACAGGGACCGTGCGAGACGTAGTACTCGTGATATCCGAGACACAGTACACAGTATATAAAGCCACATAGGATGAGGGGCATAATATCATTCTCAGAGGGCTCACCGGCACCCCCCTTGCTCCGTGTGTGACTCTCTAAGTTCATCTCCACACTCGCTCCACCGTCACGGCGTACCACATCATTGCGCGAGACACATAAAACCGTCGTACAGCTTGGACCTCAGGTAGGCTGGTCCTCTCATCCTCAGGCTGCAATGCGATTCAACTCAGTCGTCACCACTTTTCTATTTCTCTTCGTATGCACCACAAATGCATTACCAATGCATTCCATATATACGTTACCAACGCCTTCCCCAGCTGAGAACCAGGGGGTAGGCTATTTGTTCTCCGTACTCTTCTCAGAGCTTGTTCCCTCCCACCCGCTCCAATAAAATAAAATGACAGTGATAATGGAATGTTAGGACATCAGCACGCAAATTAGGATTGACGGATGACACTAAAGAAGAGAAATGTGAAGATAAAGAGAGATAGAACTAGGAACAAACTATTGTTCTGACGATGAATGTCCTTACTCAAGACTTAATCGTCGACTCGCGCATCAATCCCGGATTGAATATATTTCAATATGTCTTTGGTATAGCAATCTGTGATTGGACGCGGCTCGCCCATATATAGAACATTAGCTAGTGACTAGTTCAATTACTATATTGATCTCTGTTTCTGCGATTCGCAAGAGTCATCGGAAAACAAGGAAACGAAAAAACTAGAGTCACCATACGGCGTTATCCCATGGGACTTATGAAACTCGGACTCAATGTTAGGCCTGTGAGGCGGGATTCAGCATATCTGCATCTACATCACGGCCCGACTACTTACGTGGCAGAGGCATATAGCATTTCATCAAGTCGGAAAATTGGTTTTGCAAAAGGTGTGACCTGGGGCGTACGTTGTATCCATTGAAATTCTTGGGGATTGTTGCTGCAGTAGAGCAACGTTCAGACTACCCACATCCATCTCAAAATCACCTACATGGCATATTCCACTAATTTTTCCCAATCCTTATCGTTACTGTGACGGAATTCAGCTTATTTATCCACATCACAATGGCCTACAACTGACAAGTTATATTTGTCCTTTTCAGGTTTGAGACGCCGACGGATAGCGTCTTGCAAGAAACTCCAATTCTTATACGGAACACGATTCTTCACAATAATGTAATCGATGCCTTGGTGGACGTCGCTACCGGAACTGGATAAGCGTCCAACCTTCTCCCATCTTTTCGATTCCTCATGGAGCTTCGCCTGCGAAGTAGGATTCGTTTTGGAGAATGCCTCGAAAACGATATCAGTTTCGCTGGGTAGCGCATGTTCTGAAGCCGCCCGTGCAACTTGAAAGCCATCTCTGTTTATGAATGGTGTGTCCACCTTGATGGTGTGAGTCTGACACTGGAAGAATAATGTCAGCACATCCGTGGATTAAAGTCAGAACGAGACGGGGGGAAAATAACTTACCAACAACGAGCCTTGCCGGCTCTGAGGTTGGTGATACATATGAGGTTGGTGATGCATATGAGCCTCTTGGGAATACATTGGTAACGCATTCGTGATGCACGTGAAGAAAAGTAGAAAAGTGGTGACGAATGAATTAAACCACATTGTAGCGTGAGGATGAGGGGACCAGCCGCTACTCGAGGTCCAGGCTGCACGTCAGTTTTGTTTTAACTCAGTCGGCCTCGACTCGGGCCTTGAACTGTTGCATCAACATCACCCCTCCTAGAACTGTTGCACCGACATCACCCCTCCCTGAACTGTTGCATCGACACCACCCCTCCCTCGGATCTCCTACCGTCCAGCAGAGTCAATCGTGCACTGCATCGAGTATGAGGGATCTGGGATGACGATGCATCGATCGTTCCTGAGTCGTTTCATGCGTATGTGACAGTGACAAAAGTACTGTCTTCCGGGTGTCATGGTTGTTACAGTTCGCATCGGCTGAGCACCGCTCATCAGCTGAATCTCCGACTGGTCATGCCCAGCGAGAAAACGCCCGGAGCGGATCGGTTCCGCACTGTTTGACCGGGGAGAGCGGGGGGGGGACAGGGAAAATGGAAAAGTAACTGGGATCTGCGGCTAGATCTGTAATGCCCGTTCCTACTTTTGTCTTGACCGATTTTCGATCAGCCCCCTGCATTTTGCACTGCAAAAATATTAATTCTGTTGCGTTCTGTCTAAAACTGCGTGATACTGATGCGTCCGTAGCACTCCGTATTACCACTGCCCCCCACGTCCTTCTCTGCCTTCCCTGCCCTCCCCGCCCCCCCGCTGCTTCCCCCGGTTTTCTTCTGCTTCCCCGTATTTACTGGGCCCGTTCCTCCTCCCCCTCGCATCCTATACCCGGTTCCTTGCTTCCCCGCGTGCTGTAGCATATGTTGAGCTTGTAGAACAAATGAAAAACTAATCAAATAACTCACCTCAATAAAATCTTGCTGCAAGTTCTGTACGGCTATGAGTCTGAGTGAGAAAATGTTGTAGTCGAGGAAGTAATATAGCATACCTTTTTGCCTGCCTCTCCGAGTGCTTTCCAAGCCGCGTCGAGCGCCTTCTTTGAGCGAGGCGCATCAGGACTTAGGGCTTGGATCCATTGTAATCCGAATAATTCTCTGTGTTATGCGTGCGCGTGAGTAATGAATTGATGATGGGAAAATTGATTGACCATACTTGGGATCAGTGGTGTTGGGATCGATGGTCAAATCCATCGCCTTCCTATCCCTCTTCCTCCTTTCCGCACTAGGCTCATGTAGAGCTGGAGGCGCCTGCGGTCCCTTGAGTTTTATCTAGACGAGTGCGTCAATAAATAAAACATAACATGAGCCCCGTTACTCACATTTGGTCCGCGCGTGAAGGGGGCTGCCAGCGGAGGTTGAGACTTGCCAACGTTGTTGGCTTCTTGATTGTTGTGTGTGCTTCCAGATGCAGCAGCATCAGTTGACAGTGAAAGATGGATGGTAGGTTCCGAGTTCGGCTCGAGCTGGACATTGCGAGTTGTGGGATCAGAAATGAGGTCCGTGCGTAGCGTACTTGGTGGGGGTATGGGATTGAAAGGACTTGATGTTGAGTTGGGTCTGTTGGGTTTTGGTACGGCAGGTGCTGAATCGAAAGAGCTTGTGGAATTGCTAGGGAAAACTGATGCATCGGGACAGGAGACAAAATCTGCATTTGGCACTTGTACGTTAGGTATGGCATGCGTTGACATGGGGAAAACTGATGCGTTGCTATGGGAAATGAAATCTCCGTTTGGCACTTGTACGTTAGTAGGTATGGCATTCGTCGTTGAAGTTTTCAACGTTGAATCAAAAGCTTCTTGCGTGGCGTTGTTGGTTGTATTTTGTGATGTGACACTGGCAGACGTGGTGGCAGATGATGCATGCTGATTGTGGGCAGTAGTAGATGGCTCGGAAGAGATCAGGGAGTTTGAAGCAAAGGTGAGCGTGGCTTTCTTGTCAGATGTTGCATTAGTATCCATACTTGCCCTGCAATAGACAGTACAGCAGCTTTTCAAATATGTACAGAGGGTCGCGAACATCAGGGATCTTTGCCTCCATCTTGATTCTCATCTTCTTATTCAACCGTTTTGATGATGAGCCTGTTGAATGTTTGGCTGGTACTGAATCTGTTACCTTGATCATGTTGTCATCCGAGTCCGAGTTAAGGTGGTTTCTAGCCCAGCCTGGATACCACTCTACCATGAAGGAGCATGCCTTCCACTCCCCGCTGCAAAGTGTAAACTCCTCAAATCGTCGACGGAGTTCAGAATGACATGCAGTTACCACAGCACGCCCACTGGTTCCTTTAGCCCAAGTCTTGGGGAGGAAGCTTTTGTCCAGCGCAAGCTCAAGAAGTTCACTAAATGCAGTGTAAACAAACGTGCGCATCTCATCGACCCGCTCTTTGGTTATCATTTCACCATCCTCATCCTCGAGGAAGCGAAGATGTGCAGCAATCCCCCCCTTTGGTGGTTGCATCAGCAATCCCAGTTTTTGATGGGAGTGCACTGCTTTTTTGCTGAGTTGATCCGAGTGCTCTAGAGAACGACTGGTTCTCCCCAGAGCTCCTGGATGCTACCCACCTCAGTATTCTCCTCCTGATCTCTCAGGAGCACCGCAATATTACAATAAATACTCCAGGGTTGCATTATTAATTTTGGAGCTGGCAACAGTACTTGAAGCTGTCGAAACTCTGATAGTTATTATAATAGTTACATTAGATTAGTTACATTCATTATAATAATTAATGTAATGAACATCTTATCTAATCTATATCTAATCTATATCTTATCTAATTAGATAAGATTGAATAACTATTAATTAAGTGTTTCATATTTAATCATAAATAGCTTACATAATATTAGTCATGTGACTTATGACTCACAATTATGACTCACAGTTATGACTCATTTATAGTCATAAATGACTCATAATTATGACTCATGATTAGTCATAATGACTCATATTTATGACTCATAAATGACTCACACTGAGTCATATGACTCATACAACGTCATATAAGAAGGAAATGATGACATATAGAACATCATAGAAGGAATATAAATAGATGAAGACTCAGAATGACTCGTTTTAGGGACCGATATTATGTAATAGGTAGATTACACTGTACTTAGGTTAGGGTTTCTGAAATGCATATAAGGAGGGCGTTCTGAGCGACTATCCCCTCAGTTTTACAACTAACAACCTATTAACTAAGGCAACCTTAGCTAAAGAATGTAAGTAATTGAAACCTTACTTAGCTAGTGGCTTGCGCTGCTGTCCTTTGTTTCAATAGGTTATGGGCCCCGGCGACTGCCTTCAAACGCTCAAAGGGTTGGGCGTTGTATGTCTAGAAGGGTATAGTCTACAGTGTATTATAAATAGTTTAAGTGTGTGATCAGATCAGCTGATGGGATCTCAAAAATATCGGAATCATAGATATGGCTGATGGCCCTCTATCATGACCGATGGGATCTATAGCTGATAAGATATTGTGTGATCTGTGTTTTGACTTTCTCTCACGCCTACGAATGAATGCTAACCCAACTATGGGAAAAATAGTCGCTTAATGGTAGCAGGGATACCATTTCTGTCACACTTGTGACAGACTATCTGGGAAGATAGATTAAATATCTGGTGTCACGCATCGGAGTCGTGCGTTGTTGGAAGACAACGAAATCAAAACTTTCCCAGGACCGGCAGGTCTTTAATCATGTTGTGGTTTTGTCACACCACTACTAAAAAAGACACGGATTTTGGGCCGCTTTATGCGGATAACAGGGCCGATCCCCTGTAAAGGCTTCACGCACCCCCAATTGGCCGTTACATTACTGCATATATCATATAACCGTTTTCGTCGGTTTTCTCAATTTTAATTATTTAATATTCGTATAAAGGTCGTGCTGAGGCGAACTTTCGTCGTACACGCAGACTATTGTTGGGCAGATGAATAGCACCCCAACTAGATTAGGACGTCCGAGGATGTCACTTACACAGATACATACACACATACATACATACATACTAGTTTGTACGCAGGGAATTTGAAGGAGCCCTGGTACGAGATTGGCATAACAACATCCATATAACCCCAATGAGTCGTTTGCGTTGCCAGACAAGTCCATGACGTATTGTTTCAAAAATAGCACAGCCTGATAAGCACTCTTTTTCTCATGTATCATTCGGGAAATAAGAATTAGGCTAATATATATTTTTTTTATTTTTAGAAACAAATCGAAATGTCGCGTGTTTACCAAATCGGTCCTCTCTGCACTCAAATGGACTATCATGTCTATCTTGATGGAGCTATCGGCTATGAAAATTACATCAATCAGGGCATTTTAGCTCGGGTTCTGATCAGGAATCCAAATTTGACCAAGGAGGACGTTATCAATATCATGAATAAATATGACGCAGATGATATGGCGTCATGTGATCCATATGTTCGCCTTGCTCGCCTCGTTCATCTGGCGCATTCTTGTGCCGGATACAATAATATCAAAGATACCCCTGAAGTCAGGGAATTATATCCAGCGATCAGATCTTATGATCTTCCCGCATATCAAATTTCTTTCGCCTCTCGAATTGACACATTTGGTTTCATTCTCGATTGTTTCCTGACTGAGGAAGTCAGGGACATCGAAGATAAACCGCATATCCTAGGTGTCAAGTATAGATCAGAAGATGGCATGGCCATCAGCGAGAAGGTAGATCTGATCTTGTTAGATCAGTTTGATAGGGCTGAGGAAGACGATGAAGAGATCGAGATCACACACGTCGGGAAAAATTATCTGACATCCCTGGATTTCCACAGCATCTCGGTCCGATGTGTCACTATATGGGATTTGATGGCCGCCCCGCTCCGCAGTATGAATCTTTGAAGAAGAAAATTGATACGACGCTCCGAAGGGTTGATGACCCTTATGATCCGAAAGAACTTTCTCAAGAATTGGCTAGAAAGAGACTAGCCAGAGAACATCCGATCTGGATTCACAACGGTGTCATTTATCATGACAAACAAGATTATGATGAAGCCGTTCATGCATCGGAAATTCAAAGAAAGGAGAAAGAAGCTCTTAGGGAGCTAGATCGGATCTTGGAAAAAGACAAATTTGTGTCTTTGGTAACGGATCTAAATCAGCTAATTAAATCAAAAGCTGATATATCTGTGACAGCGTACGTATTCAGGGGTCGTGAGAACCCCAATCATTCGGAAAAGGGAGTTACGACACTCCCCGTACACTCACATTCGCCCGGGGAAAAGTCTATCCCCGGTAGCAGGAGAGAGACCGGAGCGGATGCTCCGGAAAGATTCAAACCCGTCGTCCCGATCGAGGACGAAATCGAGAAGCTCAGGGAGTTCGGCAAACTCAGTCGTTCCGTACAGGACGCGTCGACTACCAGGTATAGTACCTAGTAGTCTATATACTTGTACAAATGCGGACCAAGATGGTCCAATTATGAATTTTTTGTCACAGTCCGATAAGAATGAAAATCAGACTAAGAATAATTTCCCAACGGTTAAATCTGATGAAAAACTTCATCAAAATGAGTTTACTCATACGTCGAACTTGGATAATTTTGTATATGTTCCTGATGATATCATCGACATGTATTATCCTAAGAGTAATCCATTTTTGAAGAAGAAGAAACCGCGTTCACCATCCACAATGAAAACATCGTTCAACAATTCCCAGAGTCTCAAGGACGTATTAATAATTCCCCTGAACCAACATTATTAAATACAAAAGAAATTATTGCTGGTTTAATCAAACGTCTACAAAGAATCTGTGAGAAACAGAAAGCTGATGATACAGATCAAGATAATGGTTGGAATGATGAACACAAATCAGATGATGATGAGAAACCTTGGGGATATGAACCACATAAAGCATCCGATTGGATTGACGAAAATTCGGAAGAAATTGTTTATCCGAAAACAATATTTCCAAACCAAGGAATCTTCGACGAAAGAAGAGGGTTCACAATTTTCAAGCTCCACAGATCAGATGGCAGAAGAACGTTGCACCTATAAGAGAACCAAGTTCTTCATCGAATAGGAAATTCTTAAAATCAGGTTCAGGTACTGAATCAAAATCTGATAAGAATATTCAATCTAATTTCAGCGTTAAAGCCAAGGAATTAGAACTTGCATTTCCGTTCTTTATAAATGTTAAATAGGGTTAAAAACAAACACATATCATAAAACTAAAATCATCCTAATTTGGAATAAGAATGGATTATGTTATATGGTTTTATTTCAACCCAGATACTATAAAGAACAAGTTTGGCCTATGTATCTAAATTATCTGAAATCGTCTCGTATCCTCAACATTGGAGAAGAAACGTTCATTTTACTTATGAACGTAATGGCATTAATCATCTTCATTTCACTGAGAATTTCAAATCTAGACTTGCTTGGTGGACTCTAGATGATTTTGTTTCCTCTAAAAATAGATTGGCAAATTATTTATGTGGAGGAAAAGACGATAAAGAATCGCTTGAAAAAATGGTTACTGTTTTTAATGGAGTAATGGATTATAAAAAGTGGAAAGAAACTTTGATGGCATACTTAGCCATGAAAGGATACACTAAATACGTAACCAGAGAGAAAGAGGGTTATCCCCCACCACCTACGGAAAAGTCTACCATTGAAGAAAAAACCCATTGGGAATTGAAGTATAAATCTGTTTATAATGAAAGACTTGATTGGGATGAAAATTCTGCAAAGACAAATGCTATTATTAAAATGGCATTAGCAACTAATCTATAGTCTTACGTTAAAGATACTCCAGCTCAAACTATTGCTGAATTGGATAAAGTTTTTGGAACGACTGGAATAGCCAAATATTTCATTTTATACAAAAACATATTCAGTTGGTCTATGAAACCAGGACAAGATCCCATTATAGCTATCTCTAAATTGATGAAAGCTGTTTCCGATCTAGGAACTGAAGATAAATACAAACTTCCAGACTTTGTATTGACATTCTTCATTTTACATGCTTTGAATCAACAATATAGTACTTTGGTTACTAATATTGTTAATAGCAATATTGACGAATTCACGTCAGCAAAGATAGTTCCTAAGATTCAGAACGAATGGAATCTTATGCAATCAAAAGCAAGGAGTGGCAGACAAACCGTTCAAATTGCTAACATTGGATCTAACATCAACAAGTATCCAAACACTAAACCATCTTGGAATGATCAACAATCTAGTAATCAATTTCCAAACAACAGGTTTAGAGGAGGATCTTTTAGAGGCAGATTCAATAATAGACGTCGTTCACACCTCGTCAAAGCAATAATAGATTTGCTAACAAAGCAAATGCATCTTTATCTAAAGATGATAAGAAGAAACGGAACGCACAGAATCGTGATAACAAGAAGCTGAAAAATAAAGCTTTAATTGCAGAGTTGAATAAATATAAACATGAGAATAAGAAAGATTCTCATAACATTATTCACTTTACAAACAATATGATGATTGATGAACCGATTCAGACTATAGGAAATATTGAGGATGAGATACCTGAACACACATCTAATCATGATTTATTAGATAGAATAGGTTTTCATTACATAGATACTATGTTAGCTTATCCTCCGGAATATCTTCGAGATGACGTAGTAGATTATGAACCTTCTTCTGAAGGAACACAGTTCAAAAGAATCTTCTTAACGCCTCAAATTCCATTTTCACCTATAGCGGAAACTGATGATAGTTCAGTTCCGGACCTTAAATCGCAATCAGACAGTAGTGAGGAACACTACAATGATGCAAATGATGGTTACAATAGTGGCATTGAATATATTGATGAGGACATCAATAATAACGTCGAAAATATGGATATAACTAATCCTGAGAGTAACTCTGGAGGACCATCTGATGAGGATGATCCATTTGGGTATGTGACAAATTTAAACCATTCTAATTACTTATCTAATACTGTTTTAGTGCTTGATAATCTTACCAATGTAGATGTGTTGAACGCATCGAATCAAGCTTTGAATAACAGTAGATACAATTGTGTATATAGTAATTATGAATATAGGGTTCCTAGTGAACAAATTATGCTCTTAAATAAGAATGATAAATGGGTAATTGATTCTGGAGCTACCAGACATTGTACACCATTTATAAATGACTTTATGTCATATAAGAAATTTATCACACCAGTTAAAGTTACTACTGCAGACAAAAATGCGAAAACACTCATTGAAGGCCAAGGCCAAGTATGTTTCCGACATGGAAAACATATGCTAAATTGGATCGTATGTTATATGCCAATGTTGCCATACAGAATTATCTCTGTACCACAACTTACTAGTATGAATTATGAAGTATATCACACAAAAACACAAACTATTATACACAAGGGAAACATAACGTTGACAGGATATCCTTTAGAAACTAACTCTATAAGTTGGTTATCTACTGAGATTAAAAGACCTTTACAACATTTGTTATTAAATAATAGTTCTAAAACTATTGATTATTTTATTTGGCATCGAAGAATGGCACATCCAAGTGATAACGTGTTAAGTCATATGTTCAGAAATACTGAAAATAGTTCTAAAGTTAATAAACCACATATGAAAAGCATATGTAAATCATGTATCATGGGAAAACTTGATAATAAACCATATCACGTTTCAACTAATAGAGCAACTACCTTGCTAGAATTGATACATATGGACTTGATAGAATTACCTATTCAGTCTTACCATAAACAAAAATGGGCTTTATTAATTTTAGATGATTATTCTTCTTTTGCTTATGTAGCATTACTTCGATCTAAAGCTGATACTTTTACTGCTATTAAAGCATATATTATATATATTGAGAATCAACTCAATTTAAAAGTAAAGAGTATGTGTTCAGATCGAGGGGGAGAGTTTGTAAATCAAAAGCTAAATAACTATTTTCAAGAAAAAGGTATTAAACATGAACTAAGTGCTCCACATGTTCATCAACAAAATGGTAGAGCTGAACGATTAAATGAAACCATTCTAAAGAAAGCACATACACTTTTATTAGAATCTGGTTGTCCTAAATCATGGTGGTCATTTGCATTTGATACTGCAGTCCACATATATAATCGTACACCATTAAGAAGAACGAAATGGAAAACACCTTATGAAAATATGATGAACAAAAAACCTAACATGTCAAACTTTAGGATATTTGGATGTCTAGCATATGTCTATATAGTAAAAGAAAGAAGAAAGAATAAATTATCACCAAGAGCTGAACCAATGATATTCATTGGATATGAAAGCAAATCATATAAGTTCATGAATGATAAAAATACTATAGTCATTGCTACACATGCCATCTTTGACGAAAACATATTTCCCAAATTAACAAAAGATAAACTTATTCATAAAGATATACCCACATCTTTAGATCTTAAAACAATTCCATCAAACAAGAATTATTATAATCATGACACTACAATCAATGATAAAAGGAAATCATTTCATGATTCAAATAATTTAGATGATGATGATTCGTCAGAATCAGATGATCATAAGTCTAATAAGGAATTAGACAATCATCTACATGACAGTAATTCTTCATATCATAGCACAAAATCATATTCAGCAGATGAAAGTGATTATGATTCAAATATATCTAAAAGTAATTCATATAGATCAAAGAAGGATTCACATTCAGAATCAGATTTGAATATATCTGATATGTATAAAAGTAAAAGTGATCTTGATGAAAATATAAAAATTCTGAAACAAAAGGTTTTAAGAGTAGTCAAGTAAAAAGAATTAATGACAACTTCGAAAAAATGAAAGAAATTAATGATTCTTTTAAATATTTTACTGATAAAGGAAAACAAAAAGCTATTAATACTCCTTCATTAAAGAAATCATCTCCAGATAAGAAATCACAAAGAGATGATGAAAGATTAGCTAAGATAAGAGAATTTGAAAAACAGATTGAAAATCTGAATAAATCTAAAATACTCTTAATAAAAGTAAATCATTAATTGAAACACCTTTTCAACTTCCTAAGTCAAATCTTGACATAAACTATAGAAAGAATATAGATTTATTTAAAGGAGTTAAACGTGTTGGAAAGAAGTTAGATCTTCGAGAAGTTAAAAGAAATAGACTTGGTAATGATAAACCAGTTTCTAGATCTACAATACTAGAACAGTCTATTAATCCAGATGAACAAGCTCGAAATCCATTTGGATTCAGAGAACAGGAAAGAGCTGTCATACAACAAAAGTTTGGAACACGGAAATCATCTAGGATTCCAAAAGTTAAAGTCATTAAAGATAATGTTTATGGAGATAAACATCCAGCTAAAATTGAAGCTGAATTTAACTTTAAGAAATGGAATGATGTCATTCAAAACAGAATTAAGAATGATAAAGAACTAAATGATAAAATAGACAAACAAGTTCAAAAAGTTACTGAAGACTTGTATGGAAAGAAAAAACATCCAAACATTAGAACGTCAGATTCTAATATGGCAGAACTAACTGTAGAAGATCTTAGACCTATTCCTAAAAAGAATACTAAGAAAATAACTTCTGTAGAAACAAATAAATCAGATGTTAAATCAGATTTAACTCCAATGCCTAGATTTGAAAAGAAAATCTTATTACCTGAGATAATAAAGAAACCTTCTATACCAGATATTGATCTAGATAAGACGGTTACTATGGATACAAAATTAGATTCAGAATCTAATGATTTAGATTTTGATAATGAAGCTTGGCTAAAGAAAGTACAAGCAAAAAGAGATAAAATTCTCTTATCAAAAGCAGCATCGAAACTCAATGATCAAGAAAACAGAAGAAAAGGAATACCTGTTGTATATAGAGATCTTATCAAGATAAAAGATAAGGATCCTCAATCATATTCAAAATGGGTAACTGCTATGGAAGAAGAAATTAAATCTATACAGAGTAGAAATGTTTGGGAATTAGTAAACAGACCTAAAGACAGGAAACCTATTGGATGTAGATGGGTTTACACTATAAAGCAATCGGATAATAGATATAAAGCGCGATTGGTTGCTCAAGGCTTTTCACAAGTACCAGGAATAGACTTTGGAGCCACATTTAGCCCGGTTTCAAGATTCGAGACTGTCAGAATCTTATTAGCATTAGCAGCTTTAGAGGGATGGGTACTCAAAGCACTAGATGTTAAAACTGCTTTTCTATACGGCCAATTAGAAGAGGAGATATATATGGAACAACCGGAAGGTTTCAAAACCAAAGATACTGATAAAGTATATAAGCTAAGAAAAGCTTTATATGGTTTGAAACAAGCATCTTTAGCTTGGAATATACAAGCACATAACAGTATAACTAAACTAGGGTTTAGAAGATTATATGCCGATACAGGAATATATGTCTACAGAAACAACAAAGACATTGTTGTTATCATCTATATGTTGATGACATAATATTCATGGGCAATAATGAAAAGACTGTTGATGACTTTAAAAAGAAATTTATGAATAAATGGGAAAGTAGAGACTTAGGAGATCTAAGTGAATATCTAGGAATGAATATTGTGATAGACAAAAGTAAACGTACTGTCACAATTGATCAAGCCAAATATGCCAAAAAGATTGTTGAAAGATTTGGTTTAATAAATGCAAAACCAGTTAATACTCCTTTACCAGCTGGTTATGTACCAAATAAACAAATAGAAGGCAAAGCTACATCTGAAATGATCACATACTATCAACAACTGATAGGATCATTATTATTTCTAGCAATGTGTACTAGATTGGATATCGTTTATGCTACGATATTAATGTCACAATTTGTGAGCAATCCTACAATGGATCACATTAATAAAGCATTACACATAATCAAATATGTCGGAAGCACATTAGATTATTGTATAAAATATGATGGTCGTGATGCTTATGGTTTAATTGTATATGCTGATGCTGATTGGGCTTCAAATCCGATTGATAGGAAGTCAACAACTGGTATGGTTGTAAAATTAGCAGGAGCACCAGTATACTGGAAATCAGCTAAACAAAAAACAATAGCATTATCTTCAACAGAAGCTGAATACATGGCTGCATCAGACGCATGCAGACAGATATCATGGTTAAAGAATTTGTTCAATGAACTTGGATATGATATACAATCCATTCCTTTAATAATGGATAATCAAGCAGCTATTTACATGGCTTCTAATCCAGCTCAAGAACAAAGAACGAAACACATGGACGTAAGATATCATTATATCAGACAATGCGTGAAAGAAGATTTAGTGGATCTCTATTATATAAAAACTGAAGATCAAGCAGCTGATATCTTAACCAAGAACCTTATGTTGAATAAGCATAATAAAATGCTTGAGTTATGTGGTATACACAATTGATAAAATATTCAACAAGGGGGAGTGTCGAAACTCTGATAGTTATTATAATAGTTACATTAGATTAGTTACATTCATTATAATAATTAATGTAATGAACATCTTATCTAATCTATATCTAATCTATATCTTATCTAATTAGATAAGATTGAATAACTATTAATTAAGTGTTTCATATTTAATCATAAATAGCTTACATAATATTAGTCATGTGACTTATGACTCACAATTATGACTCACAGTTATGACTCATTTATAGTCATAAATGACTCATAATTATGACTCATGATTAGTCATAATGACTCATATTTATGACTCATAAATGACTCACACTGAGTCATATGACTCATACAACGTCATATAAGAAGGAAATGATGACATATAGAACATCATAGAAGGAATATAAATAGATGAAGACTCAGAATGACTCGTTTTAGGGACCGATATTATGTAATAGGTAGATTACACTGTACTTAGGTTAGGGTTTCTGAAATGCATATAAGGAGGGCGTTCTGAGCGACTATCCCTCAGTTTTACAACTAACAACCTATTAACTAAGGCAACCTTAGCTAAAGAATGTAAGTAATTGAAACCTTACTTAGCTAGTGGCTTGCGCTGCTGTCCTTTGTTTCAATAGAAGCGACTGAGAGCTGACGAGAGCTGGAGCCTTGGACAATTGCTTGACGAGTTTCAGCATTTTCGCAAGCAAAAAAGGTCTATTATAGTTTACTATGTCTAAGACAAGAATATGGTATGTTTTGTACGTAGATATGAAGAGTGATATCTAGTGGGGATTATATTGGGAATGGGACCGGGATCGCTGCCACCGCTGGATCTGGGTCTAACAGGACAGTAGAAGGGGTTGCTGGTGTTGGTACTGTAACTGATTGTTGTTGCATTCCAAATGCAGGAGATAGCGGCAATTGAGGTGCGGGTGTAGGTGGTCACATCTGAGTGCAAACGGGAGCTGTTGTGGAATACGTTGACAAACTTGCATTGGTTGCTGCTGGGTTTGGACTTTGGTGGGACTCGTGGGTGTCATCATCGCTGTAGCTGCAGAAGTAGCACCAGGGGTAGCAGGCAACGCTGATGAAGCCGACGACGACGCTGATACCGACGATGCCTGACCATTTCCGGCGCTTTCACCAACCAACAGTGGATGGTGAGGTAGGTAAACAAGAGAGCGTCAATTCCGCATTGAACAACGGATCGTCTTCCTCCGCTTCTGCCCTCTCTTCTTTCTCCGCCCTCTCTTTCCTCTTCATCTCGAGGAGGCTTTTGTCAAGAGTGCTTATTGTCAGAATCTACGTCCGACTCGAATGCCTTGGCCATATATTCGGCAAGCATTGAGGGTAGGGATCTGAGATTCGGTAAGCGAGTAGCAAAAAGCTTGGGATCAGCATCGGCTGGGTGCTTGAGACATGCGAATGGGTGCCGGAAGGCATTGCATGAGTATTTATCAGAGTTGGCGTTGTCTTCAAAGAACGGACCATTGGGTAAGTCAACTGCCTGCGTTGATCTATCTTTTGCTGATCATCTGATTCGATATTGGCGTTAGATGATGCCTGACGTTTGTCGTCTGCTGATTCGAGAGTGTGTGTCATATTTGGAAGCCTTGGCAGCAGGATCCACAATGCGCGACTGCACATCTGGGCCTTGCAACATCTTCTCTAGGTCGTGAATAACAGAGTTCAGGATTGTGGTGTTCCGGATCAGCACTGCCCCGAGATAAAAGTTTGAAAGCTTGAATTTGCACCCGAAGCAGGCTGAAGAGTTGTGCAGTAGATGATTGAGTGGAGGCAGGCTGGATGAGGCCATTTGCGGCGGGTTGTTGCGGGGGGTCTGCCAAAAAAGAGAAGAGTGAGGAAAAGCATGCGACAAAAGCGCACGGGACATACTCTAGCTTATGGCAGAAATGTATTTGAGCAGCTGGTTGAGCCCATTTAGTGATTTCTGCTCATGGGGGTTTTTCTTGAGAAAACTGGTGTGCTGTGCGCACGAATATGACCTGTTGGACATCCAGAAGCTGCTGCTGCCTGGGCTGATTGTTGTGCCACACAGTTGAAGGAACACAACTGCCAGAGATCTTGAGTGGGCTGTGAGCCGCCAAAGCGAGAGAGTCGTTTTAGCAGACCTCATGGATATCCTTGCCAAAAGTGGCAATTCTCTCTTTGGCTCTCTTTGGCTCTCTCTTTTAAACTCTCTTAGGCTCTCTTTGGCCTAATTTCTATCGCGCAGTCGCGCAAGTAGAAACAATAAAATGCATTGCATTGGAATGATGCACTACTGGAGAGCATAGAATAACTCTTTATTAAAATACTTATTTAACCAAAATTCATTACTACAGGCGAGGGTGTTTGTTTTGTTAAGCTGCGGGTCAGCTTCCACACCGAAACGTGGAACCAGCGATACCAAACCCCGGAGTTGGTGCAAAGGAATTACATCCCCCAATAGACTATTGTCAGCCCGAAAAGCCCGTTGATGAGCACGGTCCGTGACCGAGGCGGAGACCATTGCTACTAGCCTTGGTGCTATGTACAAAGTCTACCGCAAGGCCAGCAGCTGCCTGAGACCCAACACTTGTCAAAACGCATAACCCGAGCAGAGACCGACGCATTCCAAATCAGACTGAGTAAAGCCAAGTGCCAGACACAAAAGCCGAGACTAGCTGCACGTACATCCGGAAAAAGCCCGAGAAACCGAAATGCGGAAATGTCGAGAAAGGTGCGATCAACCGGCGGAAAGAATAGCCAATTGTCCGAACGCTGAAGCCGAGACCTGCAGGACAAAAAGAAACGACAAGTCCACGCGCCGAACACGCCGAAACTGCTAGCAGTCAACGATAAGAAGCCGTAGCACCGGAAGCGGAGCAACTAATGCATTAAGGAAAGAGCATACGCAAACCAATTGTCTCTTAGTCCCATCAGATAGCAAGTCAAGGAAGTTTTCACCACGTAACCCATAGCGCCATCGGACCCTGCGCCGCGCTAAACAACTCAATTGCGCACTCAACTCCTCAGCGGCGAACCAGCCTCGAAACAGGAAGCGCAAAGGAAACGGCTATCGTAAATACACGCATTCGGTATAGTAGGCTTGTATCTCAGTATCGTACAAGTTTTATCGTGAACGGAAAAGAACAGACATGCACCAACCTATAAATACCCTCGTCAAACATAGTGTAAATATATACCCCGTGTATCTCCCGTCTCACTTCAAAATCAGACTCCATTATACAACTCCGTATCCACATTGCTCTCATCGAGAACCTCAGTCTCTGCGTCTAGTCCCAGTGCCCATTTCTCCGGGATTGCTGATCCGACTTCCGAGAAACGATTACCACAATCCGTACCGTTGCTCCCGACCGCCGCCGGATTTCATTTCTGTGGACGCCGTAATCCAGTCCCAACTCCCGCGTTACCGTCGCCTTGTCCCTTGCAGCTTGGATTTGTATGCAAAACCTCAGAAACCACCCGGGATTCACCTGCCTTTTATCGCATTCACTTCCGGACTCCCTCTCTACCCTAGGAGCACCTGCCCCTAATTCTACGACTTTTCCCGCGTTCTCCTGCCTGGGGACGTAGAAGCTCATTATCGTCGCAAGGCGTAAAGCGATGTGGCGGATTCAGGGAATTTTCCAGTGGTTTGCGTCGCTTGGTTGAATTGGGGTATAACATTGAATCGGTGCACATATGCAATAAAAGGATTCTGCTGAAGCAGTAATGGGGTATCCATTGATGGCACAATTCACATGATGGCTTGCAGCTGCACAATAATATGCCCTAAATCCAAATCAGGCTGAGGATCTGTGAGGGTGGCAACAATAAACTTGCCTTTAAGGCCATCCCTGGGCCATTGAGAACTGGGATCAATGCTGATTACGACTGGATCATGGTGCCCGTGGTACCAGCTGGGTGATGCAGAGGCTGGTGCAGCATTTATTGTTTGTGGAGGCAGTGGATCGTGTGGATAGTGGCATGCTTTTCCTTGTATCTGCATCATTGTCCAAAGATCAATTGCATCAAAGGGTAGCAAAGCATTTGAGGATAGCTGCCGGTGGTGTCATGACCTGTTCTTAATGGTCGAAATCTCTAAGACATTTTTATTTCTTTTTTTTGTATTTTACAATAGCTATAGCCAAACATCTTAGTCAGGTTGGTGTCTATCTTATCTAGTCAGCGCTAAGATTAGATTAGATTAGATAACGATTAGATTAGATTACGGACTACCGGACCGATGACTCATGGACTATGACTCAGGCTTACCAATGCGCAGCAGCGGGGGCCGATTATGTTATTACTTTTACTCATACTTACTCAGCGTAGCTACTATTATTAGAGTGGTGCACAGACCACCCTTGTAGTATATAAACTGAGCAAGATAGCACCCAGAGTCCTCAGTCGAGTTCTCTCGGGTTTCTCTCTACCCTCATCTCCTCTCACTCATAAGTCTATTGTTGGGGCCCTAAGCCGTCACGGCAAGGGTAGTCCTGATAGTAGAACTCGACTGCACACATCCTTACTGCCCCAACGCTTGTAACTAGAGCATCACGCTCGAACCCGGATCCCAGGGTAAAGGGAACTTCTTGATATTGGGGGCTCATACACTCTTCCGCAGAGTATAAAGCGTTATTTGTTGTCGGACAATAAAACCGTCACCCCTGGTTCTTTAGAGCATCCATAAAAGCTCTATCTTACGTTCCCGGTCTACGCAAACCGAAGAACCTAACCCGGTTGATAGGGTTACCTGTGCACAGGATACCAGTGCCGGAGTAGTGACACGTTACGTCACTCGCATCGTAGGACCAGCCTCACCAGCCCCTGCGCACGTTAAATTGCCCTGGTCTAGGCCTCTGAAGGCTATACACGTACATACTTAGACACTTCGTTTCGTAATCCTTGAGAGTAGCCGTCGCTTGACCATGCGCTCTTGAGAAAGGCCGTACCTATTAGGGGTATAGTGCTAACTGGACAACCGTTCGGATCCAGTTTAGTTTAATCAATTCATAAAAGTCAAATACCGTACTTTACCGTTTACGTATTAGCACTGCAGGGAGGGTTGTGGACCCTGAGTGCATTCCCAAATAAGTGACAGGCCAAGACCTCCCTCACTTTTTGCGTAACGGAGAATTACGAAGTATGAGATCTTCTTAGATCACACGGGCTTACAGATAGGGAAATCGATAACTTCTGGATAGAGGTATTTGGTGTACCACTGGACGGTCTAGAAGACTTTGATATTGATTACGACCCTTTCGGGCCAGATCCATTTGACGATAACAATCCAGTCTCGGACGTTCCCGCGCTTCACACACCAACCGAGTCAACCGACTCCACACCCTCGATCACCGAGGTACAACATCAGTGGGAACCTGCACCGTTCCAAATCCTCGTCCCTAACCCCGCAACCCTTAATATCCAAAGTCTATTCCACTCCGATGCTCAATACATCGGAGAAGTAGCACCACCGTTCTCACCACCGCCACCATCATTCAGATCTCCATCGGTATCACAACCGTCGAGATCACTTTCCCCATTTACACCACCGCCCTCTATATCCCGATGTCCGATCAAGGAGAAGAGGATCTTACATCAGCGCAACTGTTGCAGTTGCTGAATAATCAAAACCAAACCATTCAGCAACTCCAGGAGCAGCTGTTGTTACTCCAAACAAATAATGCCGCTGCGGCACAACAAGCAGCACTGCCACCGGCCGCCCCGGCCCCAGTAATCAATATACCGGAAGGAACGGTATTCAACATTCCCGCACCCGCAGGAAACGGCTCATCAAAAATAGATGTGGCCAAACCTCCAGTATTTTCCGGCAAGATGTCGGAAGTCTCAAATTTCATAAACAGATGCCGGCTGTACATACAGCTGAAGATGGTTAGTGCCGAAGAAGAAGAGAAAATTCTCTTGGTACTATCATATATGTCAGAAGGATTCGCAGTGGACTGGAGGGATAACCTGCTGGACATGATAGCAGAAGATGATGCGGATGTACCGACATCCGTAGAACAATTATATAGAGATATCAGGGCAGATTTCGGCGATACTGATGAACAATCGTCGAAGATCTCGGAATTGCGCACCATGACGCAGGGCGCACATACCTGTGAAGAGCACGTGCAAAAATTTAAGAAAGTCGCACGAGGAACAGGGTACCAGGGAAGGGCCCTAGTTGAAGAATTCAAAAGGAGTCTAAATGCAGGGCTCCGAAAACGGATTATGGAAGCCGATGAAGTACCGGCTAATATTGACGAATGGTATCGAAGATCGGTCCGATTAGATCGACAATGAGAAGGTGAAGAATGAGGAAAAATATATATTCCTCGCGGAACAGTAACTCTGCCAATAGGAGTGAAGGGACCAAAGGCCCGGATACGTCGAAGACGGTAGGAACCGGCCAGCCTAAACCCCGCTGGAACTTTAACCGAACCGCGGGATCAGCGAGTCAGAACCGATCGGGAGCTGGGCCCTCCGCGGGAAATAATACCACCGGATCAAGACCCGCAGATCCGAACGCCATGGATGTTGACAGAACACAGCGTCCACCGATGCGCTGCTTCAAATGTGGAAGAATCGGTCACATCGCAAGAAATTGCCGATCCGGATTGGACATCCGAACAATGTCCTTTGAAGAAATGAAGGAGTATTTCGCAAAAGGCGAAAATTTAAAAGAAGACGAGAGTCAGTAAGTCCTGTACTGAACTCTCTAAATAGGTATTCTGTATTAGGTAAGGAAGACGGACTGGTAGGTACAGAGGACTCGGAGACTTCAACAGTCTCTGAGACCACCCCGCAGGAAGCGGTCTCTGGTGCCAAAGCACAGGAGCGCGGCAGGGCGGATAAACCTGTGCTTGATTCTTCCTTATCAGGTAAACGAATACTTAAAAAGGGACAAAAAGAGTTTCTCGTTCGTTCTATTGGTCAGAAAGACGAGATACTAATGGAAATAGGTCTAGAAACTCTAGACACACATGACCAAACAACAGAAACAGCGTTGCTTGATTCAGGAGCAACAGGTTTGTTTATGAACGCCAAATTTGCTAATGAAAAGGGCTATAAATTAATCCCTTTAGATCGACCAATTCAAGTTAGAAACGTAGATGGATCTAACAATGAAGGCGGTATGATCACTCATGAAGTAGATCTACTCATGAGCTACAAGGGACACCAAGAAAGAGCCACATTCGAGATATGCAAATTAGGCAAGACAAATGTAATCATAGGATCTACATGGTTACGACGACACAATCTGGATGTCAACTGGATCACTGGAAAAATAGAGTTGACAAGATGCCCACGATCATGTGGACACAAACAAAGGGAGTGGACGAAGGAAAGACAAAGACGGACAAAAAAGGCAGAACATTGGGAAACCAATATGTACGTCTGGGAAAAAGAGAAGGAATTGGACTTTGCCTACTGGCTAGAGCAAAAGGAGAAAGAGGAGCAGAATTTGGATTTCCTGGATCAATGGAAACACCCGAAATTCTATAAGGAAGGAGAAAAAAACGAATTTCTCCCGTCTGGAATCAAATCAGACGATCCAAAATGGATTAGGGAATTAAAAAAACAGGAACCAAAAGATCTGGTGCCACCGCAGTATCACAAGTATTTACACTTGTTTGAAAAAACTGCGTCAGAAAGAATGCCGGTTAGGAAACCATGGGATCATGCTATTGATCTCAAACAAGGTTATCAACCCAGAAAAGGAAAGGTGTATCCTTTATCACCAGACGAACTCGGAGAAGTCCGAGACTTTGTTGATGATCAATTAAAAAAGGGGTACATCAGACCTTCTAAATCACCGCAAACATCGCCGGTGTTCTTTGTAAAGAAAAAAGATGGAAAAAAGAGAATGGTACAAGACTACCGTTACCTAAATGAATGGACGGTTAAAAATAACTATCCATTACCATTAATATCAGAGCTTGTAGATTGAGCAGGACAAGCCAAACACTTCACCAGGTTGGACCTTAGGTGGGGTTATAATAACGTACGAATCAAGGAAGGAGACGAATGGAAGGCCGCCTTTACTACGCCAGAAGGTTCTTTTGAACCAGTAGTAATGTACTTTGGTCTCACTAATTCTCCGGCAACCTTCCAGGCCATGATGAATGATATCTTTCGGGATATGATAAATGAAGGAAAGGTCATTGTTTACATAGATGACATCCTTATTTATACCAAAACCGAAAAAGAGCACAACAATATAGTGCTTGAAGTTCTCCGGCGCTTGGAAGAAAATGATTTATACGTAAAACCAGAAAAATGTGTATGGAACGTGCAAGAGGTAGAATTCCTAGGAGTCATCATTGGACCCAATGGAATTAAAATGGATCCGAAGAAAGTTGACGCTATCCTCAACTGGCCAACACCTGCCAGTGTCAAGGATGTTCAATGCTTTTTAGGATTGGCAAACTATTATCGACGATTCGTCAAGGACTTTGCCAAAATAGCACGACCATTACATAATCTGGTCAGAAAAGACAAAACATGGGAATGGAAAGAAGGAGAAGAAAAAGCTTTTAAAACATTAAAAAAAACTTTTACGGAACAACCCCTTCTTGTCGCTCCAGACTCCGACAAGAAATTCAGAATAGAGTCTGATGCCTCAGATTACGCAACGGGAGGAGTGTTATCAATGGAATGTGATGATGACAAATGGAGACCAGTAGCTTATCTCTCCAAATCCCTTAACGAAACCGAGAGGAATTACGATGTCCACGATAAAGAAATGTTGGGCATTATTAGGTGTCTCAAAGCCTGGAGACATTACCTAGAAGGAGCAAGGCAAGAATTCGAGATTTAGATGGACCATAAAAATCTCGAATACTTTATGAATGCAAAAAAATTAAATCGACGACAAGCACGCTGGGCATTATACCTCAGCAGATTTAATTTTAAATTAATTCATAAAGCTGGTTCAACTATGGGAAAGGCCGATTCTCTGTCCAGGAGGCCAGACCATAAAAAGGGGGTAGAAGATGATAACAAGGAAGTCACCTTGTTAAAACCGGAATTTTTCCGAATTGCAGCACTTCAACAAGGACATGTGCTAGTCAATACGTCAGAAAAAGAAATTTTAAATAAAATTCGAAAATCAGAAGCGAATGATGAGGAGGTTGTAAAAGCAGTGGAAGCCATGAAAAAGGCAGGAGTCAGGAGACTCAATGCAGGAGAATGGCAGATGGAGCAAGGATTAATCCTATGGCAAGGAAAGGTCTACGTTCCTAAAGATGAAAAACTACGAATGGAGATAGTCAGACTCCATCATGATACACCCATTGCTGGACATGGAGGACAATGGAAGACAGTTGAACTCGTCACAAGAAATTATTGGTGGCCAGGTGTCACTAAATTTGTTAAAAAATACGTTGCTGGATGTGACAAGTGCCAAAGAAGCAAAAATTTCCCAGAACCACCAGCGGGAAAGTTAATGCCCAATTCGGCACCGTCAAAGCCATGGACCCATATCACTGCAGACTTTATTACAAAGTTACCGGAATCGCATGGGCATAATGCAATTCTAGTAGTCTGCGATAGAATGTCCAAAATGGCACATTTCATCCCAACTTCAGAAGAAACGTCAGCTCAAGGGCTGGCAACATTGTTTAGAGATCATATATGGAAACTCCATGGTCTTCCCGAGTCAATAATCTCGGATCGCAGACCTCAATTCGCCGCTCAAATGATGAAAGAATTGAATCAAATGTTAGGCATTTCTACAGATTTGTCTACCGCTTTCCATCCACAGACGGATGGACAAACAGAACGAATGAATCAGGATCTAGAACAGTTCCTGAGGATTTTCGTAGATCACCGACAAGAAAATTGGTCGGGATGGCTCGCAATAGCTGAATTTAGTTACAATAACAAAATTCAGGCCTCAACGAAACATACACCGTTTTTCGTAAACTACGGAAAACATCCAAGAATGGGTATTGAACCCAGAAAAGAAGGAAGTCATCCAGCTGCGGCTGACTTTGCGCAAAAAATGAAGGAAATTCATGAAGAAGCGCAGGCTGCATTAAGGAAATCACAAGATGACATGAAGCTTTACGCAGATAGACGACGTTCTGAAGTACCAGAATACAAAGTAGGAGATCGAGTTTGGTTATCAACCAAAGATCTTCAGCTTTCTGGTTGTCCAACTAGAAAATTAGCAGAACGATGGATAGGTCCCTATCCAATTAAAAAGATTATTTCGTCAAATGCAGTAGAGTTGAATCTACCCTTTTCACAACAGATTCATCCTGTTGTAAATGTTTCAAGAATACGTCCCTATGTCAAACCACTTAGGGGACAACAAATTGCACCGCCACCACCAGTGGAAATTGATGGTGAAAAAGAATACGAGGTGGAAGAAATCCTTGATGTACGGTTAAAAAGAAACAAGATGGAATATCTTGTTAAATGGAAAGGATACACGGCTGAACACAATTTGTGGGAGCCAAAAGAGAATTTAGGAAATGCAAAAAAGAAAATTAAGCATTTCTATGATAAAAACCCCGGAGCAATTCGTATCATTGACAAAAGTGTCTTTGATAAATTGAGCTTCAAAAAATATGAAAACTTTACCGAAAGTCCAGGAACGGCCATATCCAGGATTGACATAAATGCAGTAGCAGAAACTGCATCATGGGAAAAGAATTGGCAAAAATGGAAAGGACAACAGCTCCTAAAGCAGTTAAATGAATCATCCGATCATGATGGTCCATGCGATTGCAATGGATGCTTAAAAAATTAAAAGGATTGGCCCTGGAGTAGGGCCTTAAACTGCTTCATTTTGTTGTAGGAAGGCCTTATTCTGGGCCCGGTTATTCAAACACATATACGCATTTGTATATTGTCTATCTTACCACCATGGGTAAAAACCGCCGCAACAACAAAAAATCTCAATCGACAATCCTTACCATCGGTGGCTATTCAAACGTGGGCCACTGCTGTGAACAATCGTCACATTGTCCTTTTCCCAAACCTCAAAGAAAGCCGAAAATCACTCCCCGTCCTCGCATCACTATGGATCGTGATGTGTACCGTTGGATAGAAAAGGCCGACCAAGGCGTAGATCCTTGGACTTTCCCGCCCAAAGCATTTTGGGCATGGCAATTATGCATGAGATGGAGAAAGAAAAGAAAGGTGGACACATATCCTTTGAAGATTTTTAGTTCGTCTAGGAAGCCGAAACCTAAAAAGGGGGTACTGTCATGACCTGTTCTTAATGGTCGAAATCTCTAAGACATTTTTATTTCTTTTTCTTGTATTTTACAATAGCTATAGCCAAACATCTTAGTCAGGTTGGTGTCTATCTTATCTAGTCAGCGCTAAGATTAGATTAGATTAGATAACGATTAGATTAGATTACGGACTACCGGACCGATGACTCATGGACTATGACTCAGGCTTACCAATGCGCAGCAGCGGGGGCCGATTATGTTATTACTTTTACTCATACTTACTCAGCGTAGCTACTATTATTAGAGTGGTGCACAGACCACCCTTGTAGTATATAAACTGAGCAAGATAGCACCCAGAGTCCTCAGTCGAGTTCTCTCGGGTTTCTCTCTACCCTCATCTCCTCTCACTCATAAGTCTATTGTTGGGGCCCTAAGCCGTCACGGCAAGGGTAGTCCTGATAGTAGAACTCGACTGCACACATCCTTACTGCCCCAACGCTTCGGCAAGGGTAGTCCTGATAGGCGGCCACCAACTGAGTGGAGGAGGTGACCAGATGCAACACGATGGGCATAATGGACCAAGGCCGCCGGAAGATCGGGCAAATTGTAGATCCTAGCTGCTTCTTCAATTGCTACTCGCCGATATGATGGATCTCTCCTAAGATGGAAAGCAGCATCTGCCACGGTGAAGGTGCGGTGTGGGAGAGGGGCTGAAGGCATCTCACCTTTTCTCAAGGCTGCAGCTAGGGCAAAGTAGTTGGCTTGGGATGGCGTGAACCCTGTGAGCCGGTGGATAGTGCTGTCGCTGCTCTCAGCTTGATCAGAACCCCCAACGATCAGTTCCATGGCCTTGTTCACAGCTTTCTGATCCTCTGGATCTTGTAATGATGTCGCAAGATCAAACCGGCAGCACTTCTCTGCACGGTCAAGGTGTCGGACAATTTGAGCCTCATACTTTTGCCTGTTTGCTGCGCGGGAGGGGACTTTTGATTTGGTGATATGCGCCCGCTCCGTGACATCTGCAGACCACTGGATTGGTGCTCCACAGTTGCGAATGCTTGGAACCACACTCTGGAATAATTCTAGTTTTGGAATGTGCCAGTTGTTGATCGGTTTATTTTTTTTGCTGCACCAGGCGCCAGAGTCGAGTATTGCTTGTTTGTTTTCATGAAACAGAGCAAGTGATTTCTCAATCTCGGTGCACCCAGCTTCGGAGATCTGGGGGGCCTGGGCCAAGTAGCAGAAATCCATCAGGGCCCTGATGGCGAGGAGGAAAGAGCGGGGTACGGCATCGGCAATGACACCAATGAGGTATCGCTCGATGTCTCGGTGCTCACGGCCAGTTACCTGTTTGAGTTTTGCAATCCCTTCAGGAAATTGGCGATATCCTGTGGATGGATGGAGAACTGAAAACCAAAAATCAATTTCTGGGCCGCCCAAGGCTCGTATGCACCATTTCGCATCATGATCCCAGAACTGCTTGTGCCAGTGGTGAAGTGGCTCTGGAGTGAGAAACACATAAGGATGCGACAGCGCCCAGTTCCTCCAAAAAGGTTCATTGACACCGTTGAGCTGAAAATTCATTGCTTCCTTCGCATATGCTTTGAAGTCTGCAGGGTCAATGCCAGATGATTGGATGGAAACCAATTGTGATAAGGTAGAAATAGCGGTGCGAGGAAGGTGGCGGTAGGGATTGCCAAACTCCGTATACAATGCCATTGTTACAGCCAATGTCTTTCCTGCAACGCAGGCTACTGTCGCTGCCTCAGGAGTATCAGCAATGTAGGCAACCAGTGGAGTAAAGCAGTATCGGAGAGACCCTGCTGGATCCGACATCATAATTCCAATTTCAGCAGCCTTTTTGAGTGGCTGCGTGATGAAGTCAAGGCATTTGTGCATTAGGCGAGCATCCGAAATACCCCGAATCTTTGCGTCCTTTTCAATGAATGCTGGAATAGGGAGTATTGCGAGAGGAGAGAAAAAGGTGGTTCAATGCTTTGGACCAGAGCGCGAAGTCTATGTTGGCGAGCGATATAAGGAGGGGATGGGCAGCCCGACCACCTGTCATGGCAGAGATATTGGTCTTGTCAGAGGAAAGGATTGTTCCAAGAAGAGTAGCCCCTGCTGGTAGTTGTGACTGGAAAAAAAATTCAATTGCTTTGAGCTGCGGGCAAGATTCAAGCATCCTACCTGCATGTCCCATGCTGCATTACCAGTCCGCCACTCTGAGTAGACTCGCATTAACCTCCTTGCCGACTCAAAGATTCTCAAAGGGGTGAAACGGATGCGATCTGCATAAAGGGGAATGCACAGGAGCGATTGAAGGCATTCGAGAGGGTCGCGATAATACAGCACCAGAGGTCGTTTGGTTGGCTGCGCTGTGTCCCATAGCTTGAACTTCCACGAGGGACCCTTTGGAAGCATTTCTGCGCGTGAGCGAAGGTCTTTTGCAGACCTGAAGGAGAGCCAAAGCTGTTGCACCTAAAACATTTGAGATTTTGGACCTTGAAGATGTTCAAAACTGCATACCAATTTCAAAGAAAGGAACCTTGTAATGTTTGCCATGCTTAAGCCAGAAAGGAGAAGGAACGAAGCGAGTTCCCATTCCTCTTTTGAGGCGAAAGGATAGTATAGATTTGTCTGCCTCTCTGCGGCATATGGGTCACTGTTGAAATCTTCCAAAAAGCTTTTCCCCCTTCCAAATGTGTGTCCAGCACTGGGAAATTCCTCGATACTTGAAGCAAAGCCAGGTTCGCTACCAGCCATATTGTGGTCCAGGTTGCTCATTTCGTGGAAGGCCTCTCCTGCATTTGTCCATGTAACCCCCTCCATCATGTCTGGATCACCACCCTCTGAGTCAGTTCCACTGGCTCTGGCCGGGGATTCTGCTTGTGGTTGGACAGCGGCAGCGACTTCAGCAACAAACGGTAAGCATGATCCTAGAGGTTGGTTCATGTGAGTGAGCACGGCCATGTGTGATTTCAATTTTCGCGCACATTGTGGGCAACGTGCCATGCTGCTTGCCAGTGAATATTGATAGTAGTAGTGTGATTTTGGCGTTACATGAGAAAAAAAAACAACATAGCAAGCACCAAATATATTATATAGCAAACGCAGCAAACTAGTAAATTCCATACGAAATATCGGATTCTGCTTTGTCATCCTCCACCAGGTGCTGGATAACTTCAGCTTCAGTCATTTCATTAATGAGGTATTTCCTCCACGCTGCGGGCAACCAATTTGATGTTAAGATTGCGAGGCCCATTTGTTGGAAATCGGTTGCCTTGAGTGTCGGGTCCACCTTCTGCAGGCTAGTGCCATGGAACTTGCCAGGTTTCCAGGCAATTAAGGTGTTTGGCACATTTTGCACCCGAATCTTGTAATCAGCAAAGAAAAAATTCCCCCTGTGGTCGGGGTCTGGAAACAATCTGCTGGTATTCCATGAAATGGCCCACTCGTGGGGCTGCTTGTCGGTGTGGATTGCTCTAATCGTACCTGAGTGACAGCTGCTGCAGAAGAGGCTGGCGAGAGCTTACTGGGCATAATTGCTTGCCATCACGCCCATGGGCGGGGCGAGGCAAACATTGTGGAAGTCAAAGTTTGTATCCCTGATCGTAATGGTGTAAGCACCATCCTGAGCTGGAGATATTCCAGTTGGATCCATAGAAGGCAGGCTGTGCGCGGCAATAAAGTCATTGATGTCGCGAATAATCTCGCCCAGCAACCAAGATCGGCAAAGATTCCAGAACAGCGCAAAAGCTGCAGCTGTATCCCGAGCAAGCGCACTTATCATTTCTGTGTCTTTCTTCCTCCTTTCAATGTTCCGGGCCCATCCGAATGTGAGCTTTGACTGAGCACCTGCTGAGAACCCAGCTAATGTCAGTGATCCAGGATCGTCTTTCTGGGTAGTTGTCAGGCGAGCTAGCTGGCGGGCTGCGGTTTAGTGCTCACTCGAACATTTCTCTTGACCTCTATGCTGAGCTGGATGACCCGATTGATAAATTCGGCAAGCAAGGGATCGCAGCAGAAGTTCCACAAGACGATACCAACCAACTCCTCTGGTAGCAAAGGTGAGCAAATGTGGCAAGGAAGCCAAAGAAACAGCGCACTTTCATCTCCAAAACCATCCTCAAAGATTGCGTCTTGGTTGGGGGGGATGTCATGCACGAGAGCCTTGGGATCAAGCTTGAGGATAGGATGCGATCGAGTTCGCTTGTCATGCATTTTGCAAGTCTCCAGGTATCCTTTCCACAGGTCGTAGATAGCGTCGTTTTCTGCAATCCAGTGTCCCTGAGGAGGGTATGATTCCCCAAGGTCAATTGCAACCCACCGGGGTATCTCGCTCAGCCTCGTTTCTCTCCTGATAGTTTGCAATGGAGACTTCCAATTCAATCCAGCCTTGAAGCAGAGAATGCGGCGGAGCCTCACAGCCTCGTTGATTTTGAGCTGGCAGACCTGCAAGGCATCACCGAGGGCTTGAGGGACTGGGTCTCGAAACTCAGGATTCCTGCAGAGAGCAATGAAGTCTGAGAAGACTTCTTTGTTGCTGGTCATGGTTGCAGGTGCCTTGAGACTTCAGCAGTCGATGAGGCAGTCAGTCACTACCGCTCTCCCCTCGCGTGAGTGCCCGACTTCAAGAAGGGATAGAAACTTGTCGTCAGTCGCGAGAAGATTGGCCAGCATGAGATAGAAACGGGTTTTCTCCGAGCGGCCCATTGAAGATGTACAGGACTGGCTTAAAGGCACTACCTCACTTGTTGGGCGTGGGCTGGCGGGAAGCAGGTCACAAGCGTCACACCATTTACTACCGCATCCTTCAACAATCCTCATGGCACTAAGAACGGAACCGTTAGGCCGGTGCCAACGCAATGGGTCCGATGTGCTGGTTCAGAGGTGCCACCTCGTGTGAGCACCACACTGGCTGGAGCGGATGGCCCCCCCACAGCATTGCCCTGCCTGGCACTTCGTTTCCTGCCTTAACTCTTCTCAAAAGTCACCAAACTTGCGCGGAAATCTGATCGGAAAACGCGTTGATTTCTCGGCTTGTGCGGTTATCGCAGGCATCCCTAACCTCGAGCTGGATGAAGGCAGCGCACCAAAGAGTATTGCAATGAATTTGGCCTACCCACAGAGGTGATTGTCTTATTTGGAGAGGGATGATTGGGTACTAACCGTCATTTATAGTTACGCCGTATAATATTGCATACCTTCAAGAGTTGGTCCGCAATGGGCCAACAGTATACCCAGTGCAAGATGCGTTGTTCGAGACACGGGCGAGCGAATCGATTTGCGTTATAACAAGCGTGCGGATGCTCACCTTCAGTGCGGATGGATCGTAGAGCGCCACCTGAAGGATGGAGAGTAAGAGCAAACTTCTGCGCTAGTTGACCGAATCTAACCTTTTTGATCAGCTTTGTCCTGCACAATCGGCAGCCCAGCTTCCACAAAATGAGTATGATGAGTCACCGCTCAAGTTGATGCCTTATTCAAGTGCGACTATCCTTATCCTGGTTTATTCTTTGCTGATTCTGCCGCAGCTTTCCAACTGAATCTTTCTGTGCATGTCCGAGACGCAGTTTGTCTGGCCTTGCGAGATGGCCCTTTATAGGACCCCACCATACAATGCCGACTTTGGTGGTGGTGAGATGAACATGCAGTAAGTATACAAGTATGCGAGCATTGTTATATCCCTGACCCGGTAAATCAGTATCCCTCAGAGCGAAGAAACAAAGGCGGAATTGTCCCAAATCGCATGGGTACCCCGCCAGGCATATTCTAGAAACCTCCCCTCCAACGGGATTGACCTCTTCCAGATTATTTCACCACAAGCCAACAAGCCCTGTTCGTGGGGATTGTGCAAGACACGCTGCGCGGTATTCGAAATTGACCCTACGAGACACATTCCTGGATTGGAACCAAGTGCAAAACATTCTTCTTTGGGTCCCGGAATGGGATGGCTCTGCGCCAATACCGGCGATACTCAAACCCAAGCCATTGTGGACTGGCAAGCAGATTCTAAGTCTCGCGATCCTCGCAGTATCAATATCCACCAGCCACCGTATCCAAAATCCTCCAATCCTGCTTTTGACATTGGGATGATGGTTGAAAATGGCGAAATTATCTTTGGCATTGTCGAGAAGAAGACAGCCGGCACATCTCAGGGTGGTCTCGTCCACATTGTTTTCTGAGAGAAAGGTCCAGAAGCAACACAAATGATGTTTGCGGGTATTCAGATGGTGGTCAACTACTGGTTATTCCACAACGGCTTTAGCACCGGTATTGCCGGCCGGCAGATGATGGCTTGCATCACCCATACGATTCAAGAGCGCAAAACCAACGTCACTACGGTTATTGAAGGCGCAACGCACGATCGCCTGAAAGCTAAACCTGGTATGACTATGCGCGAATCATTCGAAAGCATGGTTGAGCGCGAGCTAAACTTGGCTCGCAATCGGTCTGGAAAATATGCCCAGGAACACTTGAAAGAGGATAACAATGTCAAGCAGATGGTGGCCGCAGGTTCAAAAGGTTCCTTCATCAACATTTGCAGATGTCTGTCTGTGTCGGTCAGCAGTCAGTCGAGGGTCGCCGCATTCCCTTCGGTTTCTGTCACCGCACTACCACATTTCACAAAGGACGACTTTGGTCCAGAGTCCAGGGGTTTCGTGGAGAATTCGTGTTTGCGGGGTTTGGCACCTCAGGAATTCTTCTTCCATGCCATGGCTGGACGCGTGGGTCTGATTGGCACGGCTGCCAAGACCGCAGAAACCGGTTATATCCAGCGTCGGTTGGTTAAGGCTCTTGAAGACCTCATGGTTTGCTATGATGGCACTGCGTGCAACTCGCTTGGCGACCTCATCCAGTTTGTATATGGCGGAGACGGGGTGGGCGGCGCCTTCATTGAAAACAGACCATTGAAACATTTGGTCTCAACGACAAGGAGTTCGAGCACAATTATTGTGTTGATGTTGCGGATCCGGCAGGGGGATCCCTACCTGGAGTTTTACAAGCCGGCACTGATGGCAGCCCTCTTTGGAACCACAAGCGAAACTTGGCGAGGAATATAACCAGCTGGTTCAGGATCGGCGAACTCTTCAACGCTTCATTTTCCCCCGCTCACCTGCATAGTCACCACACTATCTTCCTGTGAATTTGTTCCGAATCATTTAAAACGCTCTGCAGATCTTCCATATTGATCGCTGGAAGCCCAGTGATCTTGACTCCGCCTGCATAGCGGCAGTTGGGCAAACGATCGACTGCCGTTCGTGGAGACGATCCTCTCAGCAGAGAGGTGCAGGAGGATGCGTCACTTATGTTCAAAATGCATTTGCGGGCGACTTTCGCCAGCCGGCGAATCCTGGAGAGGTTCCATCTGATGCGGGAGGCGTTTGACTGGGTGCTGGGTGAAGTGGAATCCAAATTCAACCAGTCACTGGTCCATCCAGGAGAAATGTGTGGCGCGTTAGCTGCACAATCAATTGGTGGACCGGCCACTCAAATGACACTGAATGCGTTCCATTACGCTGGTGTTTCGAGCAAAAATGTTACTCTCGGCGTCCCTCGTCTCAAGGAAATCATCAGCGTTGCCACAAACATCAAGACGCCTGCCCTAACCGCTTATCTCGAGGCAGGCATTGCAGGATCATCAGCTCTCGCAAAGAACGTACAACAGGAGCTTGCATGTGCGTCCGCGACCATCGAGGAGGATCAGGCCTTTGTGGAATCGTTCTTTGCCATCCCCGACGAGGAAATCAAATCCAAGCTACATCTGCAATCTCCTTGGTTGCTCCGCCTTGAGCTCGACCATGCAAAAATGATTGACGTAAACTGGCAATGCGCTGCGTTGCAAGCAGGACCGCAGAAAGTTTCAAAACCGATCTTTTTGTTATATGGAGTGAAGACAACTCCGAGAAGCTAGTTATCCGTTGCCATGCCTTGGGTGGAGGCGACAAAGAGGATGGTGGTTTGGGTACTATTGAAGAAGATATCTTTTTGCGGCAACTCGAGAACACGATGCTCAACTCTGCCATTTGAAACGGACGGCGTCAATCTCAAGACCGTGATGTGTGCCGAGGGTGCCGACTTTAGGCGAACATACTCCAACAGTTGCATGGAGATATTCAATGTCCTTGGCATTGAAGCCGCCAGAGCTGCCATTATGAAGGAGTTGCGCAGCGCCATTGAATTCGACGGTTCCTACGTCAACTACCGCCACCTCACTCTTCTTTGTGATCCCATGACGCATCGTGGATCGCTAATGGCTATCACCCAGCCATGGAATCAATCAGGCAAACACCGGCGCTTTGATGAGATGTTCGTTCGAAGAGATCGTTGAAATTCTCATGGAAGTGGCTGCAGCTGGCAAAAAAGACAGCTGCCACGGAATCGCAGAAACATCATGTTTGGCCAGATGGTGCCTATGGGATCGGGTGCCTTTGATGTCGCTCTCGATATCGGCATGCTCAAGGATGCAATAGTGGATCATTGATTACCGGTGCAATCCTTGTTGGCCGCCCAGGCCGATGGAGGTATGACTCCAGGACAAGCGGCCATGGCACCCTATGATACCAACTTGCCTGTGTGGCAAGATGGATTATTCAAAGGTGACCAAGCTTCCTTCTCGCCTCTCGCTGCGAGTGGAGGTGAGGATTCGGCAAGCTTCCACTATCTCAGCTATGGTCAGAGCCCTTTGGGTGCCGGTGGCATGCCCCCTGCTGGTCCAGGGTGCAGTCCAAGCTCGCCAAACGCATACTCGCCAACATCACCCAGTTTCATGCCTACCTCGCCATTCACTAGTGCAACTTCTCCATTTGGCATGTCTCCTTACGCCGTGCTGCCATTCTACGATAGGGCAAGAGGACAGACATCGCCTGCGCCACCAGCGCTCAATCTCACGTCACCTACATATTCGCTGACAAGCCCTTGATACTCACCAACATCCCCATCATGTTATGAGCTCACGCCCCTAACCACAACCTTACAATCCCCCAAGGGGGCCCACAGGCCTCGTCGCTGGCCAGAGAGTAGAAAGGAGACGACACTGGGATAGAATTGGGGTAGAGATAAACTATCTGAAGTCTGGGGAGACTCCAGCTACATTGTACCTACTTATATACTACTCTATGAGGACCCCTTGCGACTCCCAGACCCACCGGCACTCCCCCAGCCTGACTCACTCCTATTGTTCTTGGTGAGCATGTGCTTGGGCGCTGCCGCAGTTGCTGCGCACATGAGTGCATATGGGCGCGGCCGCTCTGACTCCACTCATAGACCTCTTCTGGACTGCTCTAGACCCTGACCATAAGGAGCAATGCCTTGAGGCATTGTGCGTTCCCATCGCAATCCTTTATAGACATGCGCGCTGTCTTGCGCCTTCGTCTGATGCGTGATGGCTTGATGCGCTGATCCTCCTGATGTACTGATGCCGAGTGTGATGCCATCAAGGTGGCGATCCACCTTCCTAGTCCGGCTGTCCTTCCGTATATAGTATTGGATGGTTCCTCCAACCATCGTCTTGCCTTCTGGTGAGCGCTCCCATGCGCTGACTCAACTGTTGGCATCCCATAGTGTCTCATAAGGCCCCTGGCCCGTTATAATGTGTATACAAGTCATCCCAGATGACTGTAAGGCAAAACCAAATTTGAGGGCTAGGATTGCGATCCTAACACATCAGCTTTTACATATTTGCCTATCACATTGCCTGCATATCCACCGACAAGCCCTTGACACCCCATCATAACCTCTCTGCAGCGCAGCTCCCAGGCACCCCATTCTCTTCGGATTTAACCACCGCAACTTACCAGAGGAGCCCGCGCGACTGGCTGGTGCAGGAACGCCAAACTCTGCAGCAATTCACTTTCCTCCTGCCCCGCTGCTTTGATGCCGGCCTGATCTGCACTGCACCAATTGCTCTGCAGATCTTCTGCATTAACTAGTAGAAGTTTAGCTATCTTGGCTCACTCGCGCTGCTGTTGCAGTGCCAGAGTTGGATTCCCGCTGCGCCATGAAAGCGCTGCCTAGTACTTATTATAGACCTTTGCTCAGGCAGAAGTAGGGGCTTATGTAATTGTGAGGCAGTGCGCTCAGGCACATTTGTTGTGTTACTCCACGTTCATTGTTCAACACTGTCGCTACGCGTATCATAAATGGCTGCCTCTTTTACTGTACCAAGAAATTGCCTTGTGAGCGCAAACTGTCTGCCCCCTTTATCTTACTAAATGGCTCACAGATGCCTATCCCCAGCAAAATCTACACAATTCAGGAGGCCGAGTTCTTGCTTCAGTCAACCCACAACCTGTGGGCAGCATGCCAAACCGATAGTTCCATAGCCCGATCATGACTTGAGGAAACACTTGCAGAGTTTGCATGTGCTGAGTATCAGCTGCAACAAGCTGAATTTTGCGCTGGACAAGCTCAGAGTACTATTTGCCAGAGTGGATTTGAGCACCTCATCCTAAGCGGCTTGTGTTTCCCTGCAACCAATGCATCTGGTGAGCACCGGACTACAACTACTTGTGCAAATTCTGATGGCCGTTGGATAGAAAACTACGTGGATTTATCCCAGGCAATGGCGCTGGTTAGGTTAGACTGAGCCTGCCAGTGCAAGATTTTTTCAATTGTAATAATCGTTATGCTGTGAATATGGAATATTATGTGTGCTGCACAGCCTGCTTTTCTCTGCCCCATGCGCTACCGCAATTTTGCGTTCCGTGCCTGCTCATGAGCAATTCACACTTTGTCTCGAAATCTCCGCAATTAGTGCCTGGAGGCTCCGCTAACTTGGTCCAGGGTAGCCGGTCCTTGGGCCATAAAATGGTCTGCGGGCTGCAAATCCAGCATTCCCTTCCTTCTTCTCCACCTATCACTGATTTTTCGAAATGGCTAGTACCAGTCGCAGCAACAAGTGCAAGGCCCTATCGGCTCAGAGTCCTGTTCAGGGTGTGCCCACCAAGTCTCCAAAAGTAACTGGTGCCAGTAAGTGGTCATCGTGCTCTGCTCGTTTCTCTACCCATTTCAGTCCCAGTTGCAAAGAGACCAAAGCGGTCCACACAGGGGCAAGGAGGCGCAGCAGCCCAGCTCCAGAAAATTGGGGAAAAAATAGCAAGTGCACCAGCGACAAAGAAGACCCCGGCAAACATACCTGAGGATACCAGCAAGAATGCGATGGCCCCGCAACCAACAAGACCTAGGCCTCGGCCACTTGCAAAGGCAAGCCCCCCTCCCTGCGCGTTCTTGTAACTCACTTTGAATCCCTGGACAGGCTGCTGCTCTGCCAGTCTCAAGCCAGGCGCCGCAAAGCCTCCCTCCGGCTGAGAAGGTTTTAGCAGGCATTCCTCATCATGCTGATGCGGTGGAAGGTTCTGTTTATGGGTTCCGGCGTGGCTTCATTCCCCTGCAGCCCCAGGTTTGTCCTAATCCATCAATTCATCTCTATTCTCCGAGTCGCTTCTGACTTCCACTAGCAGTCCAACTCGCAGCTTTCCAGGCTCGGGGCACTGGCAAGCCTCTAATTGATCCGGCCCTCTATGCCCAGCTTTATGGATCCCTGGTGCCGAACTTCGGGTCTGGCGATGTTACTATCTTGAGCAATGTTGAGGCTGACATTTATTCAAGGCACAACTTTCCACCCCCTTATTTGGCAGGTGGTGGAGCTCCTCATTCCGAAGGTGCCAATGCTGGTGCAGAGGGTGCCTGACCCCAGGTCGGACAAAGATGGTGCCGACGAAGCCTCTGACGAAGGCGAGGAAAATGAAGACAAATACGATGAAGCAGGTGGAGCTGAATCTGGTCTTGAAGATGGAGGCGGAAGTGCCAGCAACGAAGCTGGCTTCACTGCCAGCCACAGCTATCCCCATGGTAAGTGCCAGATCGCGTTCCGTGCCCAATGATTAATCACTTGTCAGAACCCACAATTGATGAGCAATCGCCAGATGAGGATGAGAGGCAAGCCCTGCAACTGTTGCGCAAGATGGTAGGCTGCTCTCCACCTGCAGACTCTCTGCTGACCTGTTCCGGAAGGTCACAATGTTCTTGATGATTATCGCAAGCACAACCGGGCTGTCAAGCCACCCAGGCAAAGCCAGCTCCAGGAAAGCCAGCTCAAAAGCCAGCTCCAGGAAAACCAGCTCCAGGAAACCCAGCTCGAGGAAAGCCATGACAACGATGATCAGGAAGCTGATGCATCTGGTGGCAGCGATGAAGAGGAGAACCCTGGAGGAGGACACCAGAACTTGGCTGCCAGTGGCAGCGAGGCACGTCTCATGCGGTTTTATATTGGCAAGCCAGGCTGGATCCCTGTTCTCAAAAGCGCAAAGAACAAGTTTCGCCTGCACATCTGCAGGAAGGAGAATTCAACTATGCAGCTCGACAGTGGTATGTATTCGTTTGAAGTTGCCAACATGTATTCGATGCTGAAGCTTCCACCTAGGTACCTATAACCAACACCACCGCGACATGATAAAACTTGTAAGATCCACTTTCCCTACACCATTTGACTGCTAAAACAGCAGGTTCCAGCTGTTCAACGACAGATCATCGTACTGCGGTAGGCTCAAGGATAAAGCTGCAGACGCAGTCTCGCATTACTTCAGCTCTGCGATCATGCCTGTTATTCTCGACTGCGGCTATGGCCAGGAGGAATACCAAGAAATCATTGCCCAAAACATCAAAGAGCTTGTGGGGAACAAGTTCTTGCTAGGTGAACCAGATGAACAGGTATGCAGAGTCTCATCCATTTGATCTGGCTCAATTTATGGCATCAGGGGCAACCAACTAACTATGGGCACGACACGCTCAAGAGACTTTGCCAAACCTTCTACTACAGTCGGTCACGGGATTCCCTTGCAAGGCTCTATCCCGACATGTTCCAATCCCTCCCAATTCCCTCCCTTATCTTGGCAGCAACCACTGTGAGTTGTGGGCCTGTGCAGAGTACAAAACTAACATTTCTACCAGATCGCTTGCGCGCTCAATGAATATCGCCACGGAAGCTTCCAAGTGCTTCACTTCAAAAGGCACGGAAAATACCCCCATATATAACAAGATCAAGGCCGGTGCCGAATTAGTGCTCCAGGATGCATACCATGGGCCAAAGCTTTGCCAAATGCTCCAAGCGTGGGCAAATGAAGCCAGGTAGGCTTTCGCGAGTTTCAGCTGCTTAAGCTCACCCAACAATGCAGGATGATTGTTGGAGACATCACTGTGATACCGGCTTCGACCGACTATGGTGTTACACTCGATTGAGCATCAGTTTTGCGCAGGCAGTGATCATACCTTCGGACCAAAAAAATTGATTTTTGTCGCAGTACGTTCTCTATTATCTAAGCCTTGCTTGCCTAATACCTTTCCCAACTGTCATTTTCCATCACACTCGTTTTGTTATGCTCATTTACTAATTGCCTGTTTGCCCGGGCCGAGATCTAGTAGCTTTCGTAATTTACCTGTCCAATACAATTGTTTTGTTGCCGTGATAACTATCTCATTGTTGAGATTTACTAAATATGGAGTGATCGGTATGAACCAAATAGTTGCGATACATGTTATTATGGAGTGTTACAGAACATATGTGGACTGCCGAGGAGCGCTGGACCGAAGCATCTGCTGTCGCCACCACACTGGATTTAGCTGCACTCCAGAGCTATACAGAGAAATGTGTAACTCAATGCTCAAATCTGGAGCACTATGTAATCCAGGACCCATGCTCCATGAGCTCCAGTGCTCCTTTGCGCTCTGGAGCACTCTGGAGAGCTCTGGAGAAACCCCCAGGATTGCTGATGTGGCTGAGTGAGGTCCACTGGGACGGGTTCCAGAACCTAACTGAGGGATAGTCATTGTGATCTGTTGGTACGTCCCTAATCAACGGGTCAAAAGCCCTTGGGAATGCGGACCGCAGTGCAATATCTTGAGTCTGAATGTTTGACTGACCCCCTAGATCTGGATGGTGACTAGAGATAGTGGCAGCATTGATACCTGGGCCCATCTTCATCATCATGACCCTATGGGCATTGTTAGTGCAAATAAATGCGCATAGTGACAACAACGCACGCTTGGTCTTTCTGGAGCTCTTTCAACATTTTGACCTGACTCTCTAGCTTAATGACTTGTTTACTGACAGGTTTTTTTTAGCATATATTGATAGATATATGAGGCAACATACAATAGGTTTGTGGCCTCTGCGGCCTCAGCATATACCCGGGCAAATGCTTCATTCCCACTGTTCAAAAGTGACTCTTGAGTTGCATGTTTGATGATATCAAGAGTGAGGTTGTAATTTGACTAGAAGAGGATAAGTGAACAAAAACAGTAGGGTATGGTGTACCTGCAGCTCTGACTGCGCTGTCGAGCTAAAGCCATGGCTTCGTCCATAGCTGACATTGCTATTTTGCTGTGCTTGTTGGTTACCACCATATCCTGGGTACATGTCCAAGTCACACGAAGCAGAGGATGGGGGGAAGAGGAAACAGAAAGCTTGTTGATGTAGTATCTTACTAATATCTAAAAATAGACCATATAGCGCATCAGCTGAATCAATGGTCTCGATGTTGCGCACCACATGCATTCTTTACCAATTGCAGTTCTTGGTTTGATATGCAATGGTGTATTACAAGATGACAAAAACTAACTAATCTGAGTATTGTGTGAGTAGTGTGAATTGTGGCACATAATAGAACTTACCAGTGTTGCTCTGCTCTTCCATGCTCTGATAATCACACAGCTCATCTGCGGCAGGTTCAGTGAATTCCCTGGCCTTTTTCAAGTTGCCACTAGCCCCTTCCAAATACTCAACAAAAATCCAATTGTTCTTCATCTTCCTACCCATTGCTTGTGCCGTGTGAAATAATAGACACTTGGTAAGAAATACAATTGTTTCAGAAACTTGACACAGCTTTTGTGTTATGGTTTTGAATGATTCTGGATCCATAGTCGGTTGGGCATACAAGAAGTCCCGGTATGCACATTGAGTTGGTGGGTAACTATCACAGAATGCGATCAGGCTCCCAAAGTGTAAGTTCATAATGGTTTGTGGTGCTGGGACGTCAGGCCAAGGGGGCAACTTTCCATAGTCATGAATTCAAGTGATTGGTATAAAATAAAAAAACTCACTGTACCCGATTCATCTTGATCAGGATCAGAGTCGGGCTCAGTCACAGATGACCCCGATGGTGTTGGAGGTGCTCGTGCAGCATGGGCTCTAAGGAATATAATATGCTCATACATATCCCTGAGCGTTTCTTCGATTGAATGAGATTCTTTGGGAGGTGGTGTTTTTGGTTGCATACAACAAGTGAGTGGAGTTAAAGGAATGGATTGAGCGTATATATGATATGGTGTGTGGTTCTGGAAGCAATGTTGTGGCAACAATGATGCGTGGTTCTGGAAGTGATATTGCGGCAATGATTGATAGATAGGTGATGTGGGTACATAAACATGTTACTCTGGCAATATACCGCCTTCGACGACTTGCAGAAGAGGGTCTGTAGTGTTAGTGGTAAAGTCCAGGAAGGGTTTTTCTCCAACAAAAAAACACTGTGAGTATTGAGCAGAAATCCTTGGGTCTTTCTTCTCATCCTCAGATAAAACAAATGGTATTAAAGCGACAACTGAAATTATTTTCTTGGCTTCAATGACGTGAAGACCTTCTGAGCCTCTATAACGCACAACACGAAGTGCATTAGAAGACTCTTCCAGTAAGTTCATGTCCGGATCTGAGTATACTGAGATCATTGCGAATGTACCAAGTTTTTCCTCAATTTTGCTGTTGTCTGACTTTCTTAGTGACGTCTGAAAAAAGTACTGGACTTCTCCAAAATTGATGCGGCCATCAGTCAAAAACTAGACGTACTTCAAACACTTGATTGAACTCAAATGAAGTACATGCCTTGACATTGTGAGACCTGCATGTCAAGCCGTTCTCTATTTCCTTCCAGGCACACCTAGCAGTTTGCCCATTTGGTAGGTGCAATCTTGCCCAACATTCTAAAGAGAATGTCCCATCAGATATCCTTTCAGGCTCATCCATTTGCCACTCCTCGTTTTCTGCGAAGAACTTCTTCAGTGTGTGAATTTGCATCACATCACTGATTAAATGATCCTTGTCATCCCAAGCTGTCAACAGCACATAGTTGTTACCAATTGGTTCTGCACCACGTGGTAGAGGAGGTTCATGATCTAACTTGGGGATGATGGCTTTGAGCGCATTAGTCTGAGTGCGGAGTAGGCCACGCTGACAAAGGTTCATGAATGGGTTCGAATGTTGATGTATTTCACGCCCCAAATTCCCCTAAGACCCATTGTGTGAGTAAGTTAAGTGGGCCACATTGAATAGTTTCTCAAGCAACATGGACAACTGCGTGAATACATGGGCGCACGAGGTGGAGGTGACTAACTTTCCATTGGTAGTAGAGCAATTCAAAGTCATATTCCCACTTCGTCAAAAGGTTGTGAGCATATATGACTTCTTCCTCTGTGATGATGCGCTGATGGATAAGCCAGATGCCACAGACCAGTTTGCAGTAATGCTGCCAGAGGTGGCTTGGCAATACAATTCGGAAAAGAGCTGGACCAAGTACCCAGAAGTAGTTCAGCCATTCGATAGCTTTATAACCGGAATTTATTTTTTTTGCAGGATCACGAGGGAGTCGGTCGAAGGAGTCGGGGAAATAGGGATGGGCAGCTGTGACTAGCTTCCCATGTGCTTGCCAGCTTTTGGTGTTGTCCAATACAATAACCTCAGGCTTCAGGGAATCCTCCAGGTCGTACCTGATTTTTATTTCTAATGAATTGCGCCAGATAGAAACCATGTGAGATGGTATGTTGAGAGAGACAAGATGCATGAGGTCGAGCGTAAAGCAGCATGGCACAGGAACCATCATGTTCTCCTGAAATCCGAGACAGATGCTTGGCTCAGATATCCCCATCAAGTGTCAGCACTTGTTGAACTGCACCTCATTGCGTGAGGCCAACACTGCTTTCAAATCTTGTTGATACCTGCTACAGTCAGGTAGCCCTAATTTCCGTACATCAATGTCGTCGTGACTACACTTCACAATTGTGTAGTTGTCTGGCTTGAGTGCTGTGGGATAATATGTAGGTTTTCCAGGGATGTGCTGACCTGGCATCCCACAGCCCTGGTGGCAACCATTATTCCCATGATGTCCTACCGTTCCACTGAGGAGGGGGAGAGCGACTGTATCGGCCGTTCCAAAACCAAAGAAGGGGCAGGAATTTATATGACACTTTTGGCGACCATCGTAAACTGTGAGTCCTTCCCGTTGTAATGCTGAAATGTGCCGGAAAGACGGTAACATGAAAGATTGCATATTATCTGGCTTGTTGGGGCCGGGAACAAAAAAGGCTGGAAGAACATATTGTTTTTTGTAGCGTAGATCTGGACTCAGGTTCAGTATGACCCAGATTGCCAACCAACAGTCTGATTCTTTATCACAGTATAACTGAGTGCCATCAATTGAAAACTCCAACAGTGTGTCATTGGGGGTGATCTTGCCTTCACGACACACATCCAGGTACTCTGAGCCATGTAAAATGTCTTCAAATATTGGGATCTTGCCCATCGCACAAATGGTTTGAATAATTTCAGTTGTTTTCCGATCTCGATACCTCATGCGGTCGGCACCTTCGGGAGTGCGCCACATTGCTTGGATTTGTGGTCCCAGTGGGATTGTGTAAAACTGTTGCCTCGGTCGCATTTTTTTGGTTTTCTTGACTTCCTCGTATCGGTTCTCGCAACATTTTGGACACTTGTCCAATTCCTTGAAGGGTCCCACAAAGGCAATGCAGCTATTGACACACATGTCGATCTGTAGCTGTGTTACTCCTGTAGCGTGTTTAATTTTTGTCTTTACTATGTGGTGCGAGTCGAGTAAATGGCCCGAGAACTTTTGTATCGTATCTCGGACACGCGCGTACGTCTTTTCTGAACAGCCCACAAGATTTTCGAATATAGCCATAGAGAAGAGTGTGATATGGTCAAGCGTCTCGGGTTCTTCAGGCGGGTATCTGAGATTTGCCAGCAATTCTTCGTCGAGGTCCTCTTCCAAACGCGCAGCCCTGATGTCATCAATCATATCTTTCGCAAGGGCAAGTTTTGGGAGAAGAGGTTGAGGCCACGGATCGTCTGTGTTGAGAATAGGTAGCCCTACCCCATCATCATCATTGTCATCACTGTTTCTGACTGCCGTTTCACCGCCCTCGTCGTCTTTGTTGCTTGTGGCTCCTGTTTCATTGTCCTCGTCATCCGACGATTCGTCCGACAGGAGGGGAGGTTGCCCTAGATTGTCATTCAGAGGGGGGGAGGTCGAGGAGCCCCGGTGAGTCAAGTCCTGGTGCGGTTCGTCCATAGTGCCACCTGAGAGATCCCCCAAGGCCTGGTTGATACGAGGCAGTGACTGCAGCTTGGGGGCGCATGCTCTCTCAAACTGTCTGATATTCTATGAACTGGTATGCTCGTAGAGGAACGTGACATACCTTTTTCCATTTTTTCATGCTTTGCAACCTATTTGAACCACTGGCAGACGATGGCACCGGTAGTCCAAATTGTTCAAAAAGTATCTGTCGACGCGCAAGCTTTTCCTCCTCACGAAGCTTTTTGGCATGACGCCAATGTGTCGTTGGCTTAAGAAACAATCCATCGGCCGAGTTTTCTAGACATTTTGAACATCGGCAGAGCTTGAGTTTGCCAGATCCAGAGGGCACGTCCATGTAGACTTGACTTTAATAAGGCACGAGGGACTTGACGTTTGGATGACACAAAAACATTGCTATTTTCGAAATAAATACATGCGCGTGGTAGGTAGAGTACGGGGGGGACAGAGGAGAGCAGGGCAATGGCGAGGTGCGGGACAATGGCGTCATGGCGAAGGTTTCAGTGCCAAGGAGGTTTCGATGTTGTGTATGTCTCCCTCGCTTCTACCCCTTTCTCGTCCACAGTCCGAGTGTGGATGCTTGAGTTTGCACAGGATCAACGAGGACAAAGGGAGGCCAGGATGCAGTAAAAATGAACCGTTGATGCAGGGGATTGAGATTCTTCATGTACGAGTGAGGAACGTTGGAATGGCAGCCCACAAAACTATCACACAATCTGATTGATAAGGAATGGAAGCAGTATATAGTCATTGATTTCATCTCATTGACGTTAGTCAGTAAGAGGACTCTCATGAACCATGTTGGTGTTATGGACGGTGCTGGTTAAAACATCCTATATCATGTAGCATACCCAGTCCATGCGGCGTTCTCCCCTGGAGTGTATGAAACTCGGACTCCGCGTGATGATTGGACCTGTGAGGCAAAATTCAGCATATCTGCATCTACATCACAACTACTTACGTGAAACGACGGGCCCGTTCTAGCATATCCGTCAGTGGAAAAAGTGGTTTTGCAAACCATGAATTCAGCATTCGTCCTATCCAATCAAATTCTTGCGGATTTTGGCTGCAGGAGAGCAATGTTCAGATTATCTACATCCATATGTGTCAGAATCGCCTACTTGGCATACGCATATAGAGTGTTCATTTCTTCACCGTTTCTGTGATGTAATTCAGTTTATTTTTCCACATCCGCACGTCACATTCACATACAGCACAGGGTCTACATGGTTTGCACGGACGATACTTCTGTAGATAGCTGTATTCAAGTACGACGTTCCCCGATACGGAACGAAACTCCTCAGAGCAATGAAAGGATAGTCTCCGTCTTTGCTGGAACCGATAAGGCGACGTCTGTCCTTCCACCTTGTATGATCGCTGTCATAGTCCTCCCCCCAAGTAGGATTCGTCTTAAAGAATATCTTGATAATGAAATGCGGTCCTTGGTTAGGAAGCGGAGATAAATATTTAGCCCGTTTAATTTCAAAGCCATTTGTTTTAACGATTGCTTCCTTTTCGATGTCAAAGTCAGGACACTAGAAGAGGAATGTAAGCAAGACAACATCCGTGAGTTCAAGTCAGAAGAGTACAGAGGACACCTCCTGGTTCTCAGCTGGGGAAGGCATTGGTAACGCATTTGTGATGGATACGAAGAGAAGTAGAAAAGTGGTGACGATTGAGTTGAAGCGCACAAGTTGCATCGTGGGGATGAGAGGACCAGCCTCTACTCGAGGTCCATTCTGCACGCCGCTTTTAAATTGAGTCGGCTTTGGCTGTGACGGCCTGATGACCGAAGCAACATCATTACGACCAATCTTCGGCAATTGCCGGATTCTTTTACCACGCATGAGTCCGCTCCCAGAGCATCGTCGGATACAACGATGAAAGGCGAGTTGTACTAAATGACTAACACATTCACTAACCTCATGGCCAAGTATATGCTTCGTTCTTCACCGGGCACCTGGCAACAAGGGCAAGGATGCTTAGACACGCAATCTGTGTGTCAGTCCTCCGAGATCGCCACTCTTTGTGGTCGCTAGCTGGGAATGTCACGTTGGCTGATGCATGCATGAGAAGCTGATGATGCGATGACTATCTCCTTGGGGTAAGAGATTGTGTCCCGTATGCGCTTGACTGAGTCGTTTTCTGCGATTCCCCCATGGCTTGGGCACCACGCGATAGTTATGCGTCGCCCCTTCTTAAAATGTCGATGTCAAAAATACCCTTAGCCGCCGCTTCGTTGTCAACTCGTAGTAAGGCGTTATCTTGCTACGTCTCGGTTGAGCAGGTGGTCTCGTCGTTCACTGTCTGAGACAGCTCTCCAATTTGCTTCGCAATGTTGATAAATGGTGGAAGCGGGTTGCCTGGAACCCACAACGGGAGTAGTCATTGTTACCTCTTTGCCTTCTCAAACTGTGACTCTCGACTCTATGCTATTTGGTGACAGTAATGGTACCCATGGTGCTCGTCACTCGCCTAATTACCGATTATTTTCAGTTCGAAGGTTCGTCTTTAAATTTAGGTGGGCAAAGCAAGTTTATGTAGTTTGGTGAGTGGAGATTAGTATGCAAAGCCTACAAGGCATAAACCGGAAAGAACAATTTATCCTGATCAACGCTATTGTGGAATATGCAAGGACTAGAATCACGTACGCAAATGTGCAATGCCTATCGTCATCAGCAACCGTTTGAGAGACGCTGAAAACGAATCTTCTTTCCTGTTTCAGGCCGTCCTGAGCATGCCTACTCTAGTAGCCTGACCTTGGCATACTTCTATCTCTGGAACGGTTGGCTGAAGAAAATGCACCGTGAACTGCACTCGTCCGTCTTCAATCCGGACTCTGAGATAAGTTCAGCCACTCGGTATTCGAACGTCGGTGGTTGAAGAAAAATGTCGGGCGTTCGAGACGCTTATTATTTATTGCTTGACGCTGAATGCGTGGTTTGCGTCGTATGTGGCGCAGACATTGTTGCCGGGACTCAAAATTTATTTCCACGAGGGCGCACGGGAGGCGTGTGCCATGTAAGTTTGGTGGATGGGTTTTGAGAACGCTAAATGACGGGTTAGGCTGGCTCCGTTGCTGCTGGTGGCGGGAAAGAACAGCGGAACGCTGACGCCGCAGATGGTGTCGGCGACTCTGAACCAACTCGTCAACTGCATCAATACCGAGCAAGACGCCTCGTTCCTGCTCTCTCTACAAGGCGTTGGGGGACTGTGTCCGCGTCATTGGCGGGGTAACCGGGCTTCCCCACGAGTACCACACGGGGATCATCGAAGCGACGCAGAGACAGCTACAGGCGATTGCCGAAAGGCGAAAAAGTCGTGCCAATCAAACCATGAGATGGACGAGGAGATATCTCTGGCGGAAGACTTTGAGAATTTTGCGCTAGACGATATGGGTAAGCTGTTGTCGATGTTTGACGCGAACCATGTGTTGTTGATTGCTGTGTCGAGTGTGAAGGATCTCGGATTGAATCACTGGGACGCAGAGGACGATGGGGACGAGGATGGTTGATGGTGTGGCGTTTTGTTATATTGCAGGTTATGATTGTGCTTATTTATTTCGTTTTACGCGTACAATCCCTCATGACGGCTGTTGCTTAGCGATCAGCATATGTCGCATGGCCAGATCACAAAGTTATCGCACAATCTAATCGATAAGGAATGGAAGTAGTCGTTGAGTTCATCTCATAGACGTTACACGTATGCTCTCATGAACTGCATTGTGGTTATCAACACGCGTACGTAAAGTCAATGCCATTCCAAAAATGCTCTTCTTGTTGATTGGGCCTGTGAAAAGACTTAGTATATCTGCATCCACGTCACAACTACTTACGTGACATGGGCTGGAGCACCGTGAAACGAAGCTTGGTCTTGGAACCCAATGTTGTGCTGATTGTAATTGGACCTGTAATTGGACCCGTAAAGGAAAATTCAGTATATCTGCATCCACGTCACAACTACTTACGTGACATAGGTTGGAGCACCGTAAAACGAAGCTTGGTCTTGGGACCCAATGTTGTGCTGATTGTAATTGGACCTGTAATTGGACCCGTAAAGGAAAATTCAGTATATCTGCATCCACGTCACAACTACTTACGTGACATAGGTTGGAGCACCGTAAAACGAAGCTTGGTCTTGGGACCCAATGTTGTGCTGATTGTAATTGGACCTGTAATTGGACCCGTAAAGGAAAATTCAGCATATCTGCATCTACGTCACAATTACTTACATGATATAGGAGTGGAACAAAGTTTTATGGGACCTGTGAAGAAAATTCAGCATATCTGCATCTACGTCACAATTACTGACATGACATAGGAGCGAACCAAAGCTAGATTGGGCCTGTGAAGAAAATTCAGCATATCTGCATCTATGAACCTCACAAGGCTCGCAACTACTTACGTGTAATGAGGTGGTAGCATCTTATCCAGTGGGAAAATTGGATTTGCATCCATCCCATTCGGACCTCTAACCCAATCAAATTCTTGCGGATTTTCCCTGGAGTAGAGCAATGTTCAGATGACCCACATCCATGTCAAAATCACCTACTCGGCATACATATGGAGGAATATCCATTGTTCATCAATACTTTGATGAGCGAAATCAGCTTCTCCACATCCACGTCACAATCCCCCACAACTTACAAGTGATATTTCTTCTTTTCTTTTTCGAGAGCGTCACGTATGGCCACTTTCACTAATACCTGGATACGATTGTTCACAACAATGGAAGCAAAGTCCTGGTGCATGGCCGCGCCCCGGTCTTCGGTGGAACCGATAAGGCGGCCTATGCGCTTCCATTTCTCATAATCATGCTCATATTCTGTCTTCCAAGTCGGGGATGTCTTGATGAATGACTTGACAATGACAAAAGAACTTGGGAGGGGCTGTAAAAGTATAGCCCGTCTAACTTCAAAGCCAGATGTTACTGTGATTGCTTTCCCATCTCTGATGCGAAATTGATGGCACTCAGGCTAGAGGAGGAATGTAAGCAGCAAGACTCCATCAGAGGACAAATATCTTACTTCCGGAGTTGTATCTTTGGAATGCATCGGTAATGCATTTGTGGACTGGCACGTGAAGAAAAGTAGTGCTAAAATGGTGACGATTGAGTTGAACCGCATTACAGCCTGAGGACGATACTCGGAGGACCAGCCTACTCTAGGTCCATGATGCACGACTGTTTTATGTAAGTTCAGTCGGCTTCGGCCCCGACGGCCTGTATTTTCCATACTCTGAATACTACCAACAGAATATACTGATCGTTGCCGTCTTTGAGGTTTTCTGGAATTTGACAACAAGGACAAAGATAGGTATCACAGGTCGTGAGGGTGTCAGTCCTCCGAGATCGTTACTATCAGTCATAGGGCTGTCCGTTGGACGGCTACGGATGATTGTTGACATATCCATGTGAATGGGACTAGCAGCTTGAAACCGTGGCGCCCAACAACCTGACCGTTTGAAACACCCCGAAACTACCAACTTGGGAAATCCGCGAGTCACTGAGGACAATTGAGCTGCCAGTGTCCGGGGTCGTTTTGGTACTACATCTCGTTAGTTAGAATGCAGCTCACAATTCCCTGGCGTGGTATAGATCATCGGGATTGAAATTTTAAGCTTGGACGAATAAAAACTGATCTTTTATTAAATAGCAGCCGCAACATACATGCAAAATTATCAAAAAAAAAGTGCCATGTTGATTGTGACCGCCGGGTCGCAAAATTCTATGCCCGCAGATTAGAAAACGAAAAGGCAGGTTTTTATACATTGATAATATCTTTCCGATGCCACGCTATAAGGCTCTTAGTTGCTAGTAGCCTAGTAGATCCGTGAATCAGCCCTAGAAGGAGTCGGAGGCCAGAGATTTTTGACTTACACATGCGCTGTTAGCGTACAAACTTGTCAATTTGAAATCATCGGCATAGCGCTCTCCAGCAGCGTATGCGGCAACGCTGAATTCACCACCGTCTTCGGTCGTGTAAACGTAAGTACCCTGGTACAGATCGTAGTCCTTTATCGTGTAGGCTGGGTCTGTGACTTTGATCATGCTCGCGGTGTCCTTGTACAGGCCAGGGATGATCGACATAAGGCGTGGGCGCATGTCGTATACTTCGAGCTTCACGTCCGGGCTGGCAATCGATTTACTGACTGCTGCATAGACAGTGACCGTCTTAGTGGACTTGACGTAGCACGAATCCGCCTGCTGGAACACAACCTTGTCCGAAATCTGATAGCCATGACCTGCGTTGTCGTACAGCTGGTCACCGACCATGATGTTCATGCTCGAGATACCAGTTGGGAGGTCGACGTTCATTGTGAAGTAGTCGAATTGGTAGTCGATACCGAAGCCGCGGTTAATGTAAGGTGCCTTGACGGTGTGGGGAAGAACATTGCCATTGCGGTCAGTGAAGGTGAGTTGGACGTCGAGGAGCTGGGCGTTGAAGACGCCATCGGTATGGATGCGAACTTCACCCTTGAGGTTGACAGCCCCGTTGCGGGACACGGTCAGTTGGACGTTGGTGGGCTTGAGAGGGCTGGGAGTGATCGGCTCAGTGAGCTCAACACCCTCAGGGACGGTCTCAACCATCTGGGTAATGGTCCTTCTGCAGGTCTCAGCAAAGCCCTCCGGAGTGGACATGGAGGTGATGGTCTTGTTGCCATCGGAAGAGAAGATGCGGAAATCAGATTGGGACATGTGAGGACCCGAAGCCAAGGGGTTGCTCGTGTTCGCGGAGATGAAGTCGAGAGCAACGTGGTTGTCGTATACGTTGAAGGTAGAGTCGAAGTGATTGATGGAGTCAAGAGAAGATTGGAGGGTGACAAAGGGGAAGTCGTTTCCGTGAACACCACCGATGGCTGGATATCTGCTGTCAGTGACATGCCTCGTGTTCATGTAACGGCAAACTTACAGTGACCGCATGCAATCATTTGGATCATCTGGGTTTGGGTACGGTTGGCACGTTCAAATTTCATTCTGTGGACGTGGAAGGTTTCTGTTGGGTCTGGAGCACCGAAGGTTCCTTGTTGCTGAGCATCGACGCGACCGGCGCGAACATCGATGGCGGGACCACCGCACTTGCGGAGAGCAAAGTAAGCAGCAGCGGTAAGCATGTCAGCCATGGGGACGCGAGAGCTGTATCCCGGTTGCAAATCCCTTGTGACATTGTTAGTTGAAAATTCGCGTTAGATAATGGTAGCAACTTACAGGAAAGTGTTGTTGAAACCGATACCGATGTTTTCCATGCGGTCGGTCTCGAAGAGGATGGAACCGTCGAGACCACCAGCTTTCTCAGCACCAACATAGGTGATCATGTCGTGGTATGCGGTTCTCAGCTGAAACGCATCATGAGGCTTTGTTGTGTGTGAGATTGAGGGAATATGTTACCCATGTTGCGGCAACTTGAGCACCTGCGCCACCACGTCCCTCGTCACCACATCTGACGATGTGGCCACCGACGCCTGCTGCATTGTAGCCACTGTCATTGTAAATAATATCCTCAAGAGCGTCGGTCTTGGCAGGCCAGACATAAGCCCCGAGAGAAGGGAGGAACTGAGAAGCACCAAGAGAGAAGAGAAGAGCTCGACTTTTCATCTTTGACTTGGGGAAGACAGAAGGATGAGGATTTCAAATCGCTCAGTGCCATGCCTTATATCCGTCCCGCTCTCTAAGCCCCGGGCAGGCACCTGGAAATGAGAGTAAGACTACCCTGAGCATGTAGCAGGCGGTCGTACCTTAATCTACGGGGGAGAACACTAGAACCGAACTACGGTTCGCGACCATGAACGTGAACCTGAGCGGACGATGTCCTTTGCAGATGTTAACCACGGCGCAGCTGCATATGTCAGATTTCATGTCGATGTGACGCACTAATAACTCTGGATAAGTACCGCAATTGCTCCGAGTCTGTCAAATGGACTTACGGTGTTGGTTCAAACCCCAGGTTGAGGCCCAGGTTTTTTTGAGGGAACGGCTTTCAAGCATAATAGAGACAAACATTTGCATATGACAAGACGAGCGCACTCACTTCGCGATGACCGCTTGTACGTAGCCAGGGTTCAACCTGCCATTCAACTACAACAATGGCCCTTACTTTGGGTCGGCGCCAAGTCTTGGCGCTAAACAATATCGATTCCGGTTTAATCGCATGATTGAGGTCTAACTGACTTAACAAAGTGTTCAACGACGAGATTGCAACCAAGAAGCGCTGGAGACGACGAATGTTGAACACAAGAGATGTTGCATTGCACGCGGCAATAACCTCAGCATCATCTACCCTTCTTCGCAGCCGGGTTTTCGTGTATCTTCTTCATATCCCGAAGTCTTTGCCTAACCGGATAAATATTCGATGAAAAATTCAATCTATACTATTGACTCGGAAGGAACTTTGTGATGAGCTTTTTTCAAATATCTCACGTTTTCCTTGAGCGAGCATGATAAACTTGCCACATGCGACAACAAGTACATCCGGGATTTCATCTCATGAAGAGGGCGGCCTCCCGTTAAAAATATCACGAAGCAAAAACTTCACCCCGCTCCTCTTCGCAGCCTTCTTTGGAAAGATTCTCCTCGTTTTCCGCGTATATTTCCTCAGCTCTTTCCGTGTCTTAAAAATTCTGATTTCTTCCCCAGTGATCCGCGCGTCAATAAAGTCGACGAGATTGACATGCGTTGACTTGATAATCTATACATGTATGGTTTTGTGAGCAACCCGTCAGATCTTCAGAGGCGAGTCTCTTTTTTTTTAATTTAAAAAAAAAACAAAAACAAGGACGACACGTACCCGCTTGCATTCCGCAATCGCATCCGGGACTGGATCCACGCGCAGTGCGATGCAAAGCGATTGCCATGCATTGATGTCTTTAACATCTGACCCATAATACGTGGAAAATTGCAGCCCCATCACTGCACTAAAGTCGGACCACGCATCTTCTGCCAACTCGTCCGAGTATCTTTCCCACCCATAGTGGTGTTTGAGGCGCCGAAACTCGGACAAAACGGGTGCAGAGGGGTTGTAATCAAAGTCTGCATAGTTGGCAAAGAAGGCGGCAATATGGATCGCCTGTCCATCATGTAGTACAGAGAGATAAACTTGGGGGATCTAGTACGCGTGTAGTTGCGAAACTCAAGATTCAATAACGACGATAACTTATAAATAAGTCGCGAGAAGCGGTAGAGCAAGAACGCGAGGAAAAAGACGCTTGTTTCAGTATGTCTCGTATTACATATGTCAGACATTACAATCAAAAATATAAAATATCCCCTTGATGCAGAAAAAAAAAAAACGAACGCAATATAAACCTCGGACCTCAAGGGCCTCATTCTGCAGCCAACTCCTTAATCAGCCCTCTCAAACCTAAATCTTCTTCTATCTATACAACACACATCCTCAAGTAAGTGCCCAAGCCGCCAAAAAGATAAAAGAACACACCTGAGCTCTCACTACCTCATCCGTTGTTCCAACCCGGTCGTCAAACACGGCATCCATCTCTTCCAATGACACGTTCGCCGTCTCGGGGACATAATACGTCGACCAGAGGTAGGATAGAAAACATGCCATCGAAAAGGTGCCAAATGTGATTCTGCGTAGCGTCAGCAAGGACTGAAAAAGGACACACATATTATATTATATGGCCACGTACGTAGGCGAAGTTTCCATCATGACGGGAGTTGCAAGACCGATGAGAACTAACATTCGCGACGATATGTATATTTTAGCCGTCATAACATCCCATCAAGGTGCATACGCACAGTTGTTAATCCAATTCGAAGCAGTAGACAGCGCGACGCCTTTACTCCTCATAGATAAGGGGAATATTTCGCTTGGAAGGACCCATCCAATCGGGCCGAGGGAGATACCATAGGCTGCAGTGAAGACGTACATACAGCTACAACAACACATCGTCAATCACAGTCGATATTACGCGGGAGCGATACCACTCACCCAACGCAAATCCACGCGGCCGAACGATGTTGCGTCCAGTCATTGCTAAACAGGTAAGCCTATCCACAACCCTTCGTCAGATGCGCTCTGTCACGATAACGATTCCAACGATTTTACCAAAATGGCGATGCATAAATGTGACAGTGACGTCACGATACCACCCCCTTTGAGTAAGGATCAGTCAGTTTAAAACCAAGCTCGGCATTTCGGAGGAAACTTACATCGCAGCAATGGCTTCCTCCCTACAAAGACAGAGATGAGAAAAGAAAAGGAAATCAACGAGATGCTCACCCAATCGGTCAATGACGATGATCACAGGCACCACCGAAAGGAACTGAATGATGCCAATCCCCCCAGATACCATCAACATCACTGTATCGTCGTCTCCTCCACTCCCTTTCCCAGATCCCAAACCGACACTGCGCACCAGTATCGGTCCATAATACAGCAAAGCGTTGATACCACTCCATTCTATCGTGGGCAATCAATCTGTCAACATCCCGTCAATTCAGTGCAACTCGAAACTCACGCTGAAATGCCATAATCAACACCCCGATCAATGTCCGTTCTCGATACCCCGGTGAGAACAACCGTTTCCATGCGCCCCATTCAGACCGAAGACCCAACTTGCCGTTTCCGTTCGTCCTTCCTCTTCCTTCCTTCTCCACCACTACAACTACTTGCATCGTCCCCATCCGTGCTGGATCATGCAAGAGCAAGTTCAAACGCTGGATGAGCGCTGCCTCGACTTTCATCTCCAATAGCTCGATCTACGCGAATAGTAATCATATTCCATGTGAGCATGAGTTACCGAGAAGGAGGAAGGAGGGAGAGAGAGAGAGAGAGGAGAGAGGAGAGAGGAGTCTAGAGGGAATACAGGATCAAGCCTGTCGCTGGTTGTGCCCGTGACTGTGTCGCTGGGTTGGGAACCGGGTATAGCGCGTAGTCTAGCGAGGCTTTGGAACGCTTCATCGTACCGGCCTTGTAAGACCAGTAGACGGGGTGATGGCGGAAGGTATATGCACCCTAGTGCAAGTATGATCCCAGGTATGAGTTGGACCGCGAGTGGGATACGCCAAGAGAACGAGCCGGGTACTGATTTTTTTGGAGAAAAAGGAACATGAGAATGTTAAAGTTAGATGTATCCGAGTTGGTATAAAGACATACTAGAACGCGTGAAGAAACCAGTCCAAAATCCGAATACTACGCCGAGAACGATTGAAAACTGTTCGAGGGCTGTTAAGGAGCCGCGAAGTTCTGGAGGAGATATTTCCGCCATGTATAACGGTGATAGCGTGCTACAACGAGGCGGGATTTCAGCTGTCTTTTAAGAGGGAAATGAAAGAAGGGGAACCTTAGTGCACCAACACCGATCCCGCCAATGGCTCTTCCAATGAAAAGATCTAACAGTGAATGAGCACTACATTGAAACAGGGAACCGATGCAGAATATAACTGCAAGGATTGTGAAGAGCAATTCAGGGTTGGGAAGGGATGATGGAACACACTGCATGCGGCGAAAATGGTATGCCTTCTAGAGTATCTATCTGCATATATTCCGGCAGAAAGGGCTCCGACCAGCGCACCCAACTCTAAAATGGCAGCTATTGAGGGGTTAGGACAGCTGGTCATCAGCGGAGCGCGTCGAGAACGGCACGAATGGAAACCCACTCATGGCACCGATCTGCAGAGCAGTTATAGGCCAGCGCTTCACGAAATCCGGCATGACGAGGACATTGGCAATCTGAAACGCAGGGTGAAAAGGCGCGCAAGTAAGTATCTTGCTTTGAGAAAGTGGATGGAGAAGGCGACGTACGACACCCTGATCGTAGCCGAATGACATGCCACCAATTGAAGCAAACATTGCACATAAGAGGGTATAGGAGTTGTGGCGCAGGCCAGCGAAGCCTTTTGGACCATATGAGTAAGAATAATCGAGGGTGTCTGGGTCGATTATTAAAGAAGAACCGGCACGGGTAGTAAGGTGTTGGAGGTTGTAGTGTGAATTGAGCAGCGGAACGTGGGGGCTTTCTGTGTCGTTGGTGTGCGCTGGCTGTTGTTGCAGTTAGTAGTAGCTGTGGAGACGGTCATGAAAGGACAGTACCATGGTTAGCTCAACTGTTACTAAGGTTAGGGTTCGGACATCTCAGTGTCAGCTGTCATTCCCAGTGAGAAATCCGTCGGTCGGAGTCTGCTCGCAGGGGCCAAAATCTGTTCGGCCGGTTCTGTCCAGGTGCCTGCATGAAAAGTGCAACAATCCCAGGTTTTTCCGCTCCTGTCTGTACGCCCAAATTTTTCATTGCTCCTCTATCCTATCCCACCCGGTATAATCTGCCCATTCCACCACCTTCTCTTGCCCGGCTCGCTCTGCCCAAATCCGTTCCCTCCTGGCCCTTGCCCGCTCCATCCCATCCCGGCCCCCTCTGCCCAAATCCGTTCCCTCCTGGTTTTCCATCCCCCCTCTCTCGCCCGCTTCGCTCTGCCCAAATCCTTCCCCACCCGTTCCCCCGTTCCCCCCCCCTTCTCCTCCCCTTCCTCACCCTCTTACATTGTTTTGTTTCATTTTGCCCTGTAGTCATTAGAATAGACGCTTTGATTGAATAAAGTGCCTCACCTTTTCTTGATTGGCGCGCTTTTGCCACATCTATAACGAAAACAATAAGAAAGTAAAGGTTAAGAAAGCTACGAACTCACTGAGTGCCCTTCTTTCCCCAACAATTTCCAATATGCCTCGAACTCCTTTTTCATTGCGCCTGGCCCTTTCACTCCTACCCAGTCCTTCATTGCCAAATTCTTTGCCGTCAAAGCGTCCGTTGGTACCGCAAGTTCATCAACGTTCTTGCCTCTTCTGGATGGCAACATTATCGTGAGTGGAGCGGGTGTTGATGCGCTCGGATCCACACTTGGAGGCACAGCTGCAGAAGGCGGGACTGATGCGCTAGGAGCCATTGTCGGAGGCACGGTTGGGCCAATAGGTTGGACTGGCGCGGTCGGAGCAGGAGGCGCGGCTGCAGGAGGCGCGGTTGTGGGAGATGGGACTGATGCGCTCGGAGCTGGAGTCACGGTTGCAGGAGATGGGACTGGTGTGCTCGGAGCTGGAGGCGCGGTTGCAGGGGATGGGACTGGTGCACTCGGAGCCGTGGTCGGAGGCGCGACCGGGCCAGGAGGTTGGACTTGCAATCCACTGGTGGTTGGAACACCTTGCACATTTAAACCGCTTGGGAAAGTTGGACCGGCTGTGAGTGGAGCTGGCTCAGCGAAGTTGGACCGGGACAATGCTTTACTAGCTTGACTACTAGAAATAGAGTTAGCGTAGGTAAAAAAGAGAGAGAAATTCGAACAAAGGGTCCATGACTTCGAATTCCATCAGCTGTTGTTGTACGACAGTCTTTTGTTTTTTCTTTGGAACTGGCCTTGTTCCATTGTTAACGCGCTTTGAAGGGACAATACTTGAGATGGCAGTTTGAACGGCGTCAAAGGTGATACTTCCTCCGGTTGACGTGGTTCCGTTCATTGAAGCCGCATCGTCGTCTGATGATCGGCCCTCCTCATCTGCTATTCGATCTTGTACCTCCGTTTTAACCCTTGCCTTCTCCAAATCTTTCTTATCCTTCCGGTAACGATTCGAGTACCATTCTTGGACCACGATCTGAACCTTCCAATCGTCTCTGCAAAGTGTAAGCTCTGGATACTTAATACATAACATGCGATATATGAGCATCTTCAGCTCGTCGTCAACTTTCCCCCACGATGGGGCGATCCAATTGTGTAAACTTTTCATATCCTCGATGCGTTGAAACTTGGCGGCGAGGTCGCACCGCATATCGGCTAATCGGCTTTTGTGAATCAACATACCATTGTCGTCAACGAGAAATCTGAAATCTTTTGGAAAATCTTCTCTTGAGGAGGGTTTCGTTTTTCTCGACGTGGGTTCCAAAGGGTCCTCAACTGGACTTGGAGTGAAATGCCTATTATCCCACGAAGACCTTGTCCAAAACAATTCAATGTCAGACCGGTAGTTCGCTCTGTCTCGTGGAGGTTCGAGTGACATTCCATAGAAAGGGAATAGCATCTTGAAAGCTGCCGCACGCTCCTCTGCTTGCCCGGCAATACTCAAAGGGATACTGCCTTTACCTACAGAGCAGCTTTTGCCTTGCTCTAGTAAGCCGCCGATCCCTTTTTCTAGAAAGTGGCCAAATTTGTTCGTCTGCATTGCGAACGCCTACCTATTTCAGATCGTATCATCGTCAGGACGTCGAGTGTTTTGGATGACATACTTCCATGCATTATTGTCTTGGTTCAATTGTTTTAATCGTATTCTATGCCAGGTTAAGTAAACTAGAGCACGAAGATCATGTAGAACTTACTCTAATTCTATGTTTCTTGAAAAAAGTTCCATATATGCGGCATTCTTTGATGTTAATAAAAGTTGGTGCGTTGCTGATGCGATATTTTGCAAGGTATTATTATCTTCACATAATACAGAGAGTTCCTGATGATAATTAAGCTGTACCTGCATCAAACGGCATAGCAATTTGGCAACAAGATGACGCACTGAGGTATTGGGGGGATACATTGTTTCCCCGCGTCATGTACAACTGCTGTAGGGGCTTTGATTGTCATTTCTAATTCCTAAGTCATTCTTTGCCAGCGCATATACTAGCTGTATCATCAGAGGAGTTCTCGCTCACCTGAGTTTCTATGTATCGATTTCCTCCTCGAGTGATTCCATTGTAATTGACTTGATCATTGCTTCTGACTGATAAATTATTCTGACAGGATTGTCAGTTCTGTAATCCTTAACAATTTCACGTACCTGTATTTCTGGAGTACCAAGAAAATTGTGTTCAGTTTGCATATTGCCATGGGATGTTGATGCACTGATTGAACCATGGTTTTGATAGTACGGTCCATTAAGAGAGTTAGACATTATAATTATGAAAGCACAAGGTATGGATGGGTTAGAAGGTTAAGTGCGTCGAAGCGTCGAATGCATGCCACATTATCTTATCTCATCATGTGACCGCGTCAAGAAAACGTCGAGTTGAAATCAGATATTCTGCACCGTACAAATAATTAATCTTTAGGCTGGTTGGGTCACAATCAGAGAATAAATCATGATTAAAATGTCTTCGTCTACTCAGTACGCTTCACCCATCCTGACATCTCCGTTCCTTTTGATTCGCTTTGCCCATCTCCACATCTCCATTGTTTTGATTAGCCTCTCCCATCTTGACATCTTCATCAACTCGGTACGCTCAGAATGAGACAATGGTATTTAAAGCGTTTGCAAACATGCACCTTTAATGACTGTTTGTTCCAAGAATGTGCTCATCAAAAATCAATGAAGGAGCTATGAGTAAACAAGTACGCGCAATGAAATAATCGTAACGAAAGTGTTTCTAACACGCACCTGATTCCAGTTGAAACGTTGAATAATGGAGTTTTGAGCAAACAAGTGCATGCAGTAAATGAGGAATCAGATATTGAAACGAAAATGTATCCACCTGATTGCGGGTTAGCGATGAAAGAGTTTTGAGCAAACAAGTGTGCGTGAGGAGGACTTTAAATGGGGAGATGAAAAAATACGATAATACGTCGAGAAAGCTTTGAATTCATCTGATATCCTGTACAAATAATATTAATCTATGAGTGCGTCAATGACCTTGCATTGCATAATCAGAAAAAAACATGCCTGATCTACTTTACTACTCGGCCATCTCACATTCCTCAACATCATTGGTCTCTTCTTTGATTTCACACTGCAAACATAGATCAAATGTCGGTAAGCAACAAGAGAAAAAGTTTAAATTAACCTTGTTCCTTTCCTTGATTTGAAGTTGATGTACAATGACGGCGACGACATCCAAGTCATCTATGAGTGACATATGTCGCCCACCAGCCATGGCAAGGTTTATGTAGCGGCGTGTGTCTTGTGAAGCGCACACGCTATGGGCGAATGTTCCTAAGATGCGAAGGATGGCAAAACAGAAATCTATATATTTTTGAAAGATCGGAACAAAGTAGGCGAAGCGCTCAGCGGAAATTGTTTTCTTTGGATGGGTAATGAATTCGTTCCATAGTTCTTGACTGATACCATCCAAACGCGCATGAAAATAGGCAAACCCTTCACAAACGTCTCCAATCATTTTTCCATTTATAACCTGCAACCGACCTGGTGGTGGGACTGCAAATTCATCGAGTTTTGTATCAACCATTGCCTGTCAATTGTTTAAAACTTTGAAAAAAAAAGACCGTCAAAGTGCGCACTGCTATGTCAAATAAAATTTCGACATGAGGGTCGAGGAACTCGCTACTTGTGGTGAGAGTTTCCACTTGTACCGCTTTTTCTGCAACTTGAGTTTGAAATATAACCGTAGCATCTGGACCATGGGTGTCTGGTTGATTGAAGCAATTTTTAAAAGCCTGAACAACTGTGGGCAACTCGGAAGAGCATTGAGATTCTTGATTAAATGATTCGAGGTTGTCAGGCGTTTGATATTCGTCCACATCAAAACGAACACAATTAGACCGCAGTGAAGAAATTCTAATAACGATTTCCATGAGAGCCTGTGCTGATAACAAGTAGCTGCGTGACTGCTCTTCAAACATATGATCGGATATGGAGTCGGCATTTTCTATAAATGAAGGTAAGGTGGAGACGTGCGCTTGTACAGTGGAAAGGAGCGCTTTGAGATCCATGGTTGTGGGAGAGCCGGTTGGGTGAACAATTGTGTGAAAGAAGTGGGACGTTGGTGGGCGAATCGCTGGGAAAAGAAGTGAGTAGTTGATCGCGAAAAATGTAATACGTGACTCTGAACTCATATATACATGTTGTCGTCTTCATCCTCGCCCGTTTCTGTAGGACCTTCTTCGCTGTCTTTAAGACCTCCCAAGAAGTCCATCGCAGGTTTTTCACCAACAAAGAAATGATCAGCACATTGTGCACGCATCTCCGGTAGGGCTTCTTCATCTGGTGTAAGTGGAAGAGGGATCATTCCAATGCTGGATTGAATCATTTTGATGTTAATGACATGCAAAGCCATTGGGCCTTGGTAGTGACACGCCCAAAGTGTTTCATGTGACTGCCTGAGAAGCGTTTCATCCGGATCACTGTACATAGAAACCATCGCTAGCCCAACAGATTGGCCGTTGAGATCCATACAAAAGTAGTATTGGACCTCCGCAAAGTACGTTTTATGATCTATCATTAACTAAGGAGCGTCAGAATGTCAAATCATTGAGATGACACATACCTTGACATTGCGTGCATTTCTTGTATCACGTCGACTGTCAAGTTGCTTCCACGCAGACTTAGTGATCTGTCCATTAGGAAGCAATAGACGTGCCCATCTATGCAGCTTCGTGACATGGGTTACCTCATTTCCCGATGTCGTGAGGTAATTGTGCAGTGCGGCTGCATCTACATCAGGTAATGTCCAAGCAGATTCGTCCCGTGCCCGAAGAAGTACATATCCATCTGAGAGACACAAAGCGCCACGAGGTAATGGCTTTTTGGGGTCCAGTTCTGGCAAGATGGCTTTGAGTGCGTTAACCTGTGCTCGTATTAGTGCACGCTCAGCCAGATTTGCAAACGGATTGGAGTCTTGATGAACCTCGCGCCCAAGATTCCCGATTGTATTCTCCAAAGCCCACTGAGCCAATAAGTTCAGTGGACCACACCTAGCAGTCTCACGAGCTGTGTGGACAATTGCATGAATGCACGGTCGCATCAGATGTAAGCGATTCATTTCCCGGTTGTAGTATATCAGTTCGAACTCCTGTTCCCATTCAATAAGCATTTGGTGGGCACGTAGAAGTTGTTGTTGCAATATATGGCGCTGGTGAATGAGACGAATGCCACATACAAGTTTGCAAAAATGTGACCAGATGCAATGTGGAAGGAATGGGCGGAATAGCGCAGGGCCCATCGCCCAGAAGTACACCAGAAATTCTGTCACTTTGTAACCTGAGGTGAGTTTCTCAGCAGGGTTGCGAGGTGGGCGATTAAACGATTGAGATGGCAGGTGGGGTGCAGTGGATGCAACAAGAGCACCATGTCGTTTCCACGTATCTTCGTCATCAAATACAATGAAGTTTGGCTTGAATGCTGCCACGAAGGAAAGCTTGATGGTAGGACCGTTTCGCCATATCTCCAGTAGGTGTGTGGGTATATTAATACTTACGAGATGCATTATGTCAAGCGGGAAACATCGGGGAACTGGGAATATGCATTCTGCTTGGAAACCAAGGAAAATGCTTGGACGAACAATCCCGGTTAGCAGCCTTACTTGCTTGTACATCGTCTCATTTCTCGTCTTCAGCATTCTGCAGAGATTGCGCTTGTATTCAGATGCGTTTGGAGGGCCGATTGTGGCAATGTCATAGTCAGCATGCAGGGCGTGCCGGACGCCCTCATAGTTGTTGGGTTTGAGGGCCGCAGCGTAATACATGCCTTGTCGTGGTTTGTTTCGACCGTGGAATCCACAGTATAGCCGACAGCCGTGGCTGCCACCATGTCCAACGAGGCCATTGAGGACCGTAATACCAACTGTGTCAGCAGTCCCAAAGGCAATAAAGGGTCGCGTTTGTATCCACCTATGCTCGCAGCCATCCCATACACGCAGGCCCTCCTTCTGTAAAGCAGAACAGTGGCGGAATGAAGGGAGGAGAAATGACTCGACAATTTCAGGATGCTCTGGGCCTGGTACAATCATGGCTGGCAGTATATATTTTTTCTTGTACCGGAGATTTGGACTCAGATTCATGACAATCCAAATCCCAAACCAGCAGTCGGAAGCTTTGTTCCGATTAAGCTGTGCGCCATCCAGCGAAAACATAACAAGGGTATCATCGTCATCAATGAAGCCATTCCTGACTGCGTCGATGTATTCCATGCCATCGAACATATCCTCATAGCTCTCAACCATGCCTTGTCCTGTTCGCATGAAATGTTCCAAAATTTCTTGCGTTTTGCGATTACGGTATCGCATGTTGTAGCTGCCTTGAGGAGTCTTCCAGAGGCATTGCAACTGCGGGCCAAGCGGAAATGAATAGAACTGTTTCTTCGGTATTCGTTTCTGGCTAGAACCTGGAAAATACCGGGGGGGACGGCATTTGGGACAGTCCTCTAGGTCGGAAAACGGACCTGTATAGGCCAGACAACTCTGCGGACACATATCTGTAGCAATCTCGTATACACCTGTGACCTTTTCAAGATTTGAGCGAAGACTGTAGTATGATAGGAGTGGAACAGGTGGATCCCGACGGGCCATGTTCTCTCGAAGGCGATTATACATCTGTTCCGAGCCGCCGATGAGCGCGTCAAATACTCCAAATGAGTCCCTCGTAATCTGATCAAGGATACACGCATTGTTGTCAGGATTGCGAATTGATTGCAGTAATTTAGCATCGGAGATGTCGTCTTCAAGCCGTGCATGTTTGATAGCATCGTTCATTGCTTGAGAAAGGATCAGCTTTGACAGTGTTGGGATGGGTAAAGAATCAGAGCTATCTTGAGGTGGATCGAGAGGAGGCTCATCACTGTCATCTATGGGCTCTTGCTCAGCAGGTGGCTCGGGGTCATTCCAGCCTTCCATGTTGCCAAATTCAGACGACTGTGATGGGGATGGAGACGCATCAATATCCCCGCCATGAGGTAGTTGCGCTGGGGAAGGACTACGGTATTCCGAATTGACATTTGGTTCACCCTGATTTAAATCTGTGTGAGTTTGAGCAGATGAGGAGGAGGCGGCAGGTTGGTTTGGCGTAGAACCTCGCGCGCTCTGTTGCTCATTAGCGCACAGTGACGACGTAGTTATTGGAAAGCATACCTTTTGAACTCTTCGCTGATTGCGTGGAGGGCGGTGCGCGTCTGCAAGCAGTAGGCCATACCGGCGTCTGTAGTCTGCCTCGTCACGTTCACAGTCTGCTATGCGATGCTTCTTGTGCCGTGAATAAGTGTAATACTTGACATATGCACCTCCTTTGCAGCGCTTTTGGCATGTGCAATACCGCAGGTCCTGTATGCCTTCCGGTCGAGGAGGGACAGCTTGAAGTACCATAGTATGTTCAGTGTGCTGGTTGACTTGGAGGAAGTTGCGTATATTGCATAGCTACGCGACTACACGGTGTTTACAGGTATAGCAGATGGGGGCAGATGTGGACAGGATGCAGAGTTACCAGCGGACATAGCAGACGACAGCTGGTCATACTGGGGAAGGCCACTTGATGACCCATGACCGCGGGAAAAGGGCAGGTCCTACCGGTTGATAGCGCCGGGTTTCTCACTGGGTGTCATTTTTGAAAGCACAAGATGACTCGCAATTGTAAGATTCCTCTCTTTCCTTTGCTTCCAATTTACTTCGTAGCAGTTTCCGCTCCCACTGACCTGCCAGAAGTAAAACACGCGTCAGCGTCAGGCAATTTGGTTTCTCCGGTCACCTCACACCATTCGACCCAAAGGCCTCCATTGTTTGACAAACATCTCGCTTTGGTTTTTCCCAGATATATATATCCTAGTCCTTGATCCCAACTCCTCGGATTGCTTCTGCCTTCCGCCCACCATACCCCGTCCCTTCCCTTTTTCCAACTCGGCCCTCTTTTCTTCATCAATTCCTTATCTTTTTTCTTTCGTCTATCCGACTCTATCGTCACCCAAAGGGGTTCATCATGCCCGTGTTTCGTCGACCCCTTCGTGAGCGCCATGATGTGCAACTAAAAGTCGTCACCTCTCCCTCCAAAGAGAACGACATCAAATCCATCACTAGTCAAGTCAAGCCCAGCTACGTCAAGGCCAAAGCGCCCACCCGAGGGGGTCGTCGTTTGCGTCACAGCAATAGTCCTGGCAAGCCATCTCCAGGAAGTCGTTCGACCTATATCCCACACGTCATCGCATCTGAGAAGGAACTCGAGGTTCCGAAGAAGGCAGCGGCGCGAGGGCGCCCTAAAGCAAATGCCGCCCCTTCCCCCCTCTCTCGCGAGCTTAATCTTGACCTGGATTACGACATTGAGCTCGAGAACTACGATCCGTTCTCGACTCAGACTCCGATTCAAGAACCCCTTGCATTACCGTCCGACCCATCTTCTCATAACGTCCTCCAGGACGTTTTTTCCCTTCCCCAGGATGGCTATAATGATACCGGCAGCTTCTCGTTAGCTTATGACGATCCAAATTTATACTCCTCGTGCGAAGACGACCTCCAATCCATGCACGAGTTCCTCCCGTTCCTCTTCATCGCCTTCTCAGACGGCCAATACACGCCGGCTTCTCTCAAAGCCTCTTACGGCATTGACTTTAGTCACATTGTCAAGATCACTTACCCATCTCTGATCGAGAACGAGCATCCGGGCTCCATCTTCACCACCGTGAACAACAAGACGGGAGCGCAAACCTTGACTTTGACGATTCCCTCCCCGCACTCGCACTCTCGCTCGTCGTCGTCCACCGGTTCCGCCCACGGGATCGATCTGAACACCTCTCCGTCTCGCCGCAGACTCAAGGGCAGACGCCGCGCACGAACGGGGATCCACCAGCGCATGTACACCTTGCTGACGGAGGAACAGCTTCTGGCCGTTCGCGACTTTTTGTCTCTGGCGTTGCCGTACTACTTGGAGGCGAGGCCGACGACGAGGAAGCCCACCAATGGCAGCGAGACCGTCGCGGTGTTGGTCACCGCCCCAGGGTGCCCCACGCTACCGATGTGCGGCATGGAGGAGGAGGAGGAGGGAGGGGGAAACTTGGACGGCTTCGGGTTGGATTATGGGCGCGGCGAGTACGGCAGCGGCGCTTCGGACAGGGGCGGCGCGGCCGATATCATTTCCGCGATAACGTGCTACCTCTCGTTTGCGTCTGAGACGCCGGCTGATATGGTTCTGGCCTACATCGATGAAGAGGAGTGCTTGGGGGACGAATGGAAAGATGCAGTCAGCAGGGACGAAGATGGCGTTGGGTATATTCAACAGGTGGCGGCTATGTGACCTCGGAGTACGGTGAAGTGCACCGATGAAGAGTCAAGTGCTTGAAATCAGGCGTTTCCCCAAGTGATACGTTATTGTGGAAGAATCCTACCCGATGAAGAACGAACAGACAATCGAAGAATCCATACGAGCCTACGAAACGAAGAACCATAGAAAGCAGATTCTCATCCTATCAATAAGAGTCTGCTTTGTTCCATATTTCATCACCTCCCCCGTTCTTCTACAGGACATTCATCATCTGTGTACCATTTGCCCCCGTTTCTTGACCAAGCATTGTATTCTTGAACTTTTTTTTCCAAGTCCTGTTACTATTTATCGCCAGGTGCGACAGGCGCCTCGTTTTTGTTTTCTTTTTGACAAGAAAGTGACACCCTCGTTACTCCTACACTTTTTTTTTCTTCCAATTATTAACTTTTTCCACCCATAATTATTGCATGTTGTAAAACCGATACAGCTGTGCTTGTATGTACAGTTTAGCAAATATATGTGTAGGAAAATCCTTTCAGGTGTCTTCACTGACTAGAAATTCTCTTCTCAACTCTTGACATCTTCCCATGTTCGCTCTGAAACACCATCAGCTCAAACTTTCACACACAAACAATCGGACACGCCCTGAACCTACGTTTTACCCATCGTCTCCATGTACCCTCGTCCATTATTTCCTGCTCACGCTCCCTCTGGACAAAAGCCGAAAATCTCTCCAACTCGGACTTCTCCCCAGATCCTCCTCCAGAGAGAGCCAGACGTTCCTCTCAACCACGCCACCCGGCAGAGCGTAAAAAAGGCACTCTCGGGCCGCACCAACGTGGGTACTCGCCTGGCACATTCGAGAACGACCAGACAAGGGCAGCAACGAGGTCCCGAATCGCTGCCTGATCCGACCCTCCCCGTCTTGCGCGCCGCCCTGGGTAACAACGTGCTCCAAAACCAGCTCGCGCAGTCCGCCCCACAAGCGCATCAGACCTTCTTTCGCTTCTGCTTTTGCTTTTGCTTTTGCTTTCGCTAAGGGGTGGTGGATACAAACAACACCGGTCTGGATGACGAGCCATTTCGCCAAGATGATCGCCGTCCTGGACGTCGGCTCCAAAACGAGCTTGTCCCCCTCCTCCTCCTCCTCCTCCTCCTCCTGCGGCACCACCAGATGCGCCAAGCTCTCGGCATAGACTCTCGGCACGTCCTCGAGCGAATAATACCTCTGAACCAGACGAAAAATCCGCCGGTGGTCGTGTATATGGTCGTAGACCGCGATTTCCGCACCGAGCCATGTCATCGCGGGACGCCGAAAGGCGGACGAGAGCGCACGTGAGCGTAGGCGGTTGTACCAGTCGACGAGGGCGATGTACCGGCGCGCGCCAATGCACGCTGGCGGTCCGTCGTCGGATGGGTGCGACCGTTGCAGGAGGAGGAGGAGGATGCCGTAGAGGAGGGCGCGGAGGTCGGTAGGGCGGAGTGGCCGCAGCCGGATGAGCTTGCTCTCGATGTCGTGCAGAGTCGTGTAGCAGATGGACAGCCATGTGGATAGGTTGAGGAACGGGTTGGTGTGTTTTCCCAGCCTGTTTTGAAAGTCGGTGTAGAATGTGGACTGTGCGAATCGTGGAGAGTACTGTTTAGTGCCCGCTGGAGGACTGGGTTGGGCGGGTTGCGAGAGTAGCGTAACTCTCTGCTTTAACAGTACATGAAGTGGAACTTGGAGGCGCGGACGGTGCCTCAAGGAGAGACGCTTGACGTTTTCGGCTTCTTGTAGTTTTCGCAGGGTTTGAATGCCACGTACACGGCCTTGCTTGGACTGGCGTGCCTGTAGGTACTGTTGAATGACAAATTCGTATATCTCGTTGGGAAGCACGACATGGTCGTCGACGGCGTTGCTCGCGAGAACATCCTGAGCCAGTTTGTGACACTGTATATCGCACAAGAGCTGGACGGCAGCTACGCGGAGTTGGCTCGCCAACGTATGAGCATTGGACACCGTTCGAGCGTGACCAACAGCGGCAACTTCGATTTCCTTCAGAAACGCGGCGAACTCCAGGGCCGACTTCATGATTCTGGAGAGAGGATCCAAGACCCAGTTGTACACCAAGTTGACGTAGCCTTTGGATGCGCAGATGAGTGCGAATTGTTTGATGAGAGGGACGTTGGCGGATGGTCTGCCTGACTGCAGAAGGCATTGTATAGTTTTGTTAAAGAACACGCCATTGACGGGCGCGTTGGGATGGTTTATAGGGGGTACAAGTTTGAACCAAATCGTGAATTGGCGTAGAGCACGGGAGGAATCATCCCAACGCAAGGCAGAGAGGGCAGCAGATTCGTATGCGGGATGTGGGACGATTTTATGGAGTTTGCGAGCATCGATGATGTTGTGGAGGACGCGATCTGCAGCGCCAAACCGCTTGTGCTGGACGAGACTCAGAAGACAGTCGAGCTCAGCGGCGCGGGTAAGGCGGGCCATACATGTCACATCAGAACAAACTATACTAATAGCTGATGCATTATGGTTTTTTCAGCTTCCCAAATCCAACGCCCTTCACAGGATCGAAAACGGTGTACCTGCGATACATGACTCTACAATAGTCTCGGTGAACACGAACCGACCTGGATGCTTCAACCTATCGAAACTTACTGATGGCCAATGTATATCAAGTCCTCCCCTAGTAAATCTTCTGCGACGAATAAGCCTTGGCATAGTCTAACTCCGTCGCGAAAGAAAGTCTTGCGGCTGTGGCTATTGTCGATCATGTTGCTATATTCTCCTTAACAGAAATTCATGTTACCAGGGAAAGAAAGATGCTCACTCTTTGCGTGAGATTGTCCATTCATCCCCACCATTCCATCTGAAACTCACTTCAAATGCACTGTTGCAGGGAACAAACTCTTCTCCATTCTTATGCTGTGGGTAGATGTGCCTGTAGATCGAATTCACGAGTTCGGGATTACCAGCAATGTAACTACTTCTGCTGCTGATAATGCTTCGAAAACCACTCTTCTTCAAAACACCATCTTTTCCATTTATACATATTTCCCCGCCACCGATTGGCCAGGGGATAGTATGGCCTTGTGTGCCATGATCTAATGGATGATACTCGATCTCGCCATCGATCAAATCCAGCATGATGCCGCCGAGGTGGAGCTCAAAACGGTCAGTTGAAAGATGGAATGCAAATACATCCATGTCAATTTTTTCTTCGTCCTGCGGAACACGGATGGAACTTGGCGATCTCCCCGCCAAATCAGTGAAGGACAAACCGAAGATGCTGAGCAAGTGTGAATCAAAGCGCTGAGATAAGATAAAAGCACCAACCCACTCTTAGTATTAGAGATGCTGCCTAAGGGTGAATCCATGCATTGGGATAGGAAATAAATGGAAGTACTAACACAGCGTAGCTGAGTAGGGGTGAATCTAAGCACTGGGATAAGAGGTGAACGGAAGTACTAACCGACTCATATGATTGTAGAAGCTGAGTAGAGGTGAATCGAGGCATTGGGATAAGATATTAACGGAAGTACTAACCCACCCATATGACCGGAGATGCTGGAAGGGGTGAATCAAGGGATTGGGATAAGAGATAACAAGATGTACTAACTCATTGTAGACACTGAGTAGGGGTGAACTGAAGCACTGGGATAAGAGATAAACGGAAGTACTAACCCATCCACACGCCGAGGCCCGGACGTTGCAAATCGTGCCGTCGCATATGCAATGTCAATGTTCTCAATTTTGACACCTCCAATATTCAATACTTCGCGATATATGTTCCCTTTCACGCGCAAAGGACCAAAGCGAAATGTTTTATGAGTGTCGTGTGATGATTCTGACAAGCTTGGGTCATAGTACGAATCAACTAGGGACCTTGAGGGGATCAAGATATAGGGAAAATTCGTGTCAATACAAAGTTCGACAATCTGAGGAGATGTTTTGTCGCGAGGAGTGCCGATCTCAAAATTTCCAGCCAAGCCTGAAGTCCCCTTAATATGGAGCGGTAAGATGATCATTTTCTTGGGCTTGCCAGGACCATGCACCTGAAACGTCAACATATCACTAAAAATGTGTACGAAATAAAATAGCCATTCACCTGCAAGGCATGTTGCTCATGGGTGCGTTTCAAAATTGCTTTCCGCGCACGCGTATCAGCCCAGGCTAAGGCGCTACCAAACAGCTCTTGTGATACGTTGGCCCGGGGAGTCTGGAAGACCTCTGAATCTCTGCGTTGGGGGCGAGACTTGGAGTTGGCGACTGCGACGAGCGCGAGAGTCGTTATGAAAATGAATGAACCAATGGGTTTCAACATGGTGAGGAGTAGGAAGGCAGAAATTGTTCACATAAAGCCATTTAAAGGTCGGTTCATCCTCTGCGCGACGCTACATGACAACATGATATGGTGTCAAGGGGTACAAGCTCGGTTGTGGAGGCTGTGGTAGAACTTATTATATGATTTGATGGAGTAGGCTGGTAACTTTGCGGATAAAGGTTTTACAGGCCCAAGTGTAATACTAAAAAGATAGATCCTATGTCAAAATATGTCAAACATGAATGAATGGTGGAGATCGCAACCATGGAAGTTCCCTTCATCTCGAGCGGTAACGTGATCATCTTCATGGGGTTCTTGGGCTCGTCGGGCTCGTGTACCTGAAACGTCAAAATGTCACTAACAATGTGTACGAGATAAAACAGCCATTTACCTGCAAGGCACGTGGCTCATGGGTGCGTTTCAAAATTGCTTTCCGCGCACGCGTATCAACCCAGGCTAAGGCTCTACCAAACAGCTCTTGTGATCCATTGGCCCGGGGAGTCTGGAAGAGCGCGAGTCGCTATGAAAATGAATGAACTGATGGGTTTCAACATGGTGAGGAGTGTCCGCATAGCCATTTTTAGGTCGGATCCCCTACGCGACGCCATACGACAACAGGATATGATGGTGTCGAGGGATGCAGGTCATAGGATCAGAACAGGCGTTGTGATAAAACATGTCGGACTACTGGTTGGCGAGCTGCTGGCCATGCGACGAGACAGTGAGATAGACTAGCGTAGGAAATCGTAGTAGTGCACTTAGTAGTAACTGATGACTTACTAATGCGCAGCTTCCGGGGGATCCCGAAGTATCAGCCAGAAATGCTTACGCAATCCCCATGGACACTGTCAACCCATCATGCATCACCCCGTAGACCTTGCAACCATGCCGACCTTTTTTTTTTTTTTTTTGGCATAGAAATGTATTATAAGGACTGCTCCTATGATATGTAGCTAGCTACAGAGAGTGCTACGATGGGCAAACGGTACCAGGGGGTCCGCGTTAAAATACGTGCTCAAAAAGAGAAGTAGAATACCCTAGGCGACCAGAGGGCCGCAAAACAACAGTAACTAGGCGTGTCGAGTAAGACTAACCTAGGCGAGCAAGTCCCGGAACGTCCGAGGGGGGGTGGGAAGGACCCCGTGTGTGTTGAGTCAGTTCGTCCTAACGACGAGTCATCGAGGCGTGTGGGTGCCCCGTGTGCGAATTGTTGTGCCATGAGGACATCGGGTGCAGTCCATGAGGCGTGAGCAAAGTTGGCAGCCAGGCCAGCGAAAAGAGCAAGTTAGGGAGTGTGGAAGCTGGCTGCGAGGCCAGCAGAGAGAGTATGTGGGGCGCTGAGCTGTGAAGCGGGAGGCGCCTTCGGCGAGTAGACGGGCTGCGTGAGGAGCCCGGGGTCCAGTGTGTCGTTCGAGTCGCGAGAACGACGAAGTGCATGCGTGAACGTCAACAGGTGTGTTGACGTCCCATAGTCAAAGCAATGTCCAGGAGCGAAGCTGGGTAGTGCAGGAGGCAAGTGAGGTCGGGTGAGGACCAAAAGACAAGGGGACCAAACCAGGAAGGTGGTGGTCAGTGATCAAGGAGCGACTGACCATGCCGACCATTGCCCCTGGTTCCAAAGTTTTTGTCACTGGCGCTAACGGTTTCATCGCGGTTTGGGTCATTAAAACCCTCCTTGGGCAAGGTTATGCCGTCCGTGGCGCTGTACGCTCAGAGTCTAAGGGTGCATTTCTCCTTGACGAGTTCAGATCCTATGGCAACCGATTTCGAGTTGATTATCGTTGACGACTTCAGTAAGGTAGGTGCCGCCAAATCGTATTCGAAGTGGATTTAGCGATATGAAAGGAAGGTGCATTCGATGAGGCTGTCAAAGGTGTCGATGCAATTCATCACATAGCTGCTCCAGTATTCGTGAATTGCAAGGATCCTAAAGGTAAGTGGAAAAATGTTGATGTGCAAAGAGGATACTCAAAGCTGATTCAAAGAGATGATCGATCCTGTTGTGAAGGGTACTTTGGAAATACTGCACTGTGCTCAGAGAACGTATGTATTTACTTTCTCTTCTGCTTTCCACATGTCATCCAACTCTCATTCTTTTGCACACTTATTCACGTCCCACAGATCTAGCGTGAAACGCGTGATCCTTATGGGATCTGTCAATGCTATAACCAGAAACGACGTGGATCGCCCTTTTAATGAGAATGATTGGAACAATACTTCTGTTGAAGAACTTGAGAAAAAAGGAGTGGATGCTACCGGGGTTGCAATATATCAAGCAATGAAAGTCATATCTGAAAAAAGTATGTGAATACCAAAGGCATGGGCACCCTCGTTTTTTAACCCATACAAAGCTGCGTGGTCGTTCTATAACGAAAACAAGAGCAAGCTTGGCTGGGATTTGACTGTTTTACTCCCTCCTCTTGTACGTCCTGTCGCCAGTTCTTTCACCACTTGATTGATATATATTTAGGTTTTTGGAGTGAATACTAGTTGCACTTCGCGAAGTACTTGACGATTGACAAGTTATTTTAGCCGTATATCGGGGCGGCATCCACTCCTAACGAGAATTATTCATCAAAGATGTTTTACGACTACGTTGTTGCTTTTAACAGTTTAGGTCAGCCTAACGAAGGACTTATATCTATGGCCGCGCCCTGGATCGACGTTCGCGACCTCTCTTTTGCAATGACCAAGTTATTATCTGTCGAGGCTGCTGGGAGAGGATCATTGTCAGTACTGGTAAGCGCTGCACCTACTCTGAGAAACGTTTGCCTTTTTAATGGGATGCAGAAGGATTACACACGATGCAAGAGTGGGGTAAGTCCGTTACTGGAGATCCAAAGCCCTGGATATCTGACTTGCACGTCGTACTCAGTTGACGTGGCCAACTCTCTTTCGCCCTCCCCGATTCCATCTCATGCGCCTGGCACTTCCAAGGCGCTTCCTGTAGGCAACCCTGGTGCTGAAAAGGCGGTTAAAATGCCCCCCTTGGACACAAGCAAGGAGAAAAGGATTCTTGGGTTGAAATACAGAACAATGGAAGAGTGTGTCAGGGACACATTAGCTGATTATGAACGGAGAAGATGGTGACAAGCGAGATCACTTGCAATAAATGATATATTTGAGGTACGAACAGTTGTGCAATAGATGATCGCCTTCCTGCTCGTCGTTTTGCAACGTGATGAGGTCATAGGTCTCTGGAGAATACCCTAGCACATGTCGCCATCGAGCCGGGCACTGATAAATCTATGTTCCCGTCAACAGACGCACACGATTGAAATATGTTCTAAATTTCCTTGTAAATCGATTACACGACGTCAGGCTCGCCTTCAATGAGACCCGATGCGCTGAGTCGCAATAATCTTCCGCAAACCGTGTTTCGAAGACCCATTGTAACTTACCCATCCGCATGGTCAAGTTTGTGCTTTGGAATCGCCGTCGAACATCTAATGCCTGTTTGACCCCCTGCAACATCATCAATTATTCCGACACTCCCCAGAAGAGCATGAGAGTCGTAAGTGACGAACTGATAGTGAATCGGGGATTCCGCAATAGTTGTTCACGTATTCGCGACGCCTAGTATGACAACTTGAAGATGATGGCATACTGCGCCTTACATGGCAGACTGATGCCGGAAAAAGCATCTGGAACAGTCACACGAGCGGACAAGTTTCACAAATTGATCCAGATATCGAAGCGGATGAGTCGCGGTCCTTTGTGCTTTGTATCGGACATTAGCGCGAGTGTAGTACAACTCCTTCATCCAGAAAAGGCAACACTCCAAGAAAAACAAGGCGTCTTCACTCATGCCCTAGAAACATTCTCATCGCCAGGCTGTTTTCAATTAAAGCTGCCATGACTCAGAGCGAGTCATTCTAACTCGCTGCCGCGTCACTTTCTTCCCAAGTCAACCGTGCGATGGGCAACGGGCCGTCAATCTTTTCCAAGACACCTCATGAATTCAGGAAAGAGCACCGGAATCGCCGGTTCATACCCCTCCGGCAGCGACCAGTGATGTACCCTCCTCCGCGTGGGTGAGAAACTGTCTCCAACGTGATTCTTTGAAAAGTCACTTACTACCCCTACGCCTGTTTTAGCTTCGTCCTGGTCCAGTTCTTGTCGCGAATTGAACAGATACACGAATACCCTTATCTTGACTTTGAGGGTTACTTTCCATTAGACGAACAGGGTGGCCTTGATTTATTTCAAGTCAAGCAAACGTGGGGTCTAGAGACATGTATTGCAAGTATTACAAGGTTTGGTACTGTGGGTGTAGCTAACGTGGTTTTGCGAAGCCAATCGATTCGATGCGTTGGAAGTTGTTCCAGCCTGAAAATGACGACTACGCGTCTCCACTCGCCATTCACTTATTGGGCCAGCCGCGATCTCGTTGTATAAGAGTGACAGGTACGGTTACAGTTCTCTCTGCATAGGGCCATCTCAGACGCGCCTTCAGAAACACATGTATCTGCTCCAACTAAAGCCCAACGCGTTATTCGGGGTTTCATCGTGGACCTGGTCCATGCGATCACCTATTTTTACGCAAACACCACACAAAGGACGGCCATCTACATACAGTATAACACGCGCCTCCCATACTACTATGGTGCAGCCCAGGAAAGGCGTCGTAAGCTCATATCGGGCTACAAGCAATGGCATGATGATTGGGAAAGAGACTTTGGCCCCAGTTCTGTTTTTCATTCCTTTTTGCTGCTTTTTGTGGTGCTTTTCTACCTGTTTCTCCGTTCAGGATTTGTCGAGTTCAAACTACGAGCCAGAGTTTGGGAGTGGTTCCGGACGGGCTCGTTTGACGTGGCAAGGACATGACCGCCGTAGCGAATCAAGGAAAAGATTGTTCTACGTCTGATGCTTATTCATATGTATTTGTCTTGTGATCGTGCCCTGCTATGTTTCTTGTTATGCGTTCCTCTGCTATGCGACTGCTGTCTTGTTATGCCTGCTCTTCAAATATGATTGTTTTTGAGACTGTTGTTTGTTGTCAAAGCTGTGGCCAAACAACTGACCAACGGCACCGCCGCATTGGCAAGCAGTTCGGGTGGGGAGTCATGAATGTGCGTCCTTTCTTTCCTTCTCCCACCATCCACTCATCCAATGTCCTCTCTCGCGCACTAGAACCTCCTCCGCACCCTCACAGAAAGCCAGGCAAAATCATTGTTGCCAGAAGTCGACCTCCGTCTCCTTCTCTCCACCGTCAAAGAGGGCCGAGTACATCACACCATCCGGACTATATGCGTCATCACTGACCATGGATATTACCAGAGCCAGGATGTGAAACTCTCTGATCCGTTCTATGACTCCCTGGAGGGTCTGCTACAGGACCTGAGAACCATTACGCCTGTGTGTGTCTTGCATGCTTGCCGGTCCGTCTTTGTTACTGACTCGGTCGGACGTGAAGGACAATCGTGATGCGGAGGCTTTTCTCAAACCTGTATCGAAGGCGGATGTACCGGATTACCATGGCAGTGCGTGGCGACCTGCGTATATGCACATGGACGCGTGAATCGCTGATTCATTCATTAAAGTCATTGCCAACCCCATGGATCTGCAAACCATGCTCAAGAAGGTGAAGCTGAAGCAGTACAAGTCTAAACGCGAGTTTCAAGACGACTTGGATCTGATATGGTCCAACTGTTTCATGTACAATACGGCAGAGGTGAGTGGCGCGCATATCGTTACGGGTAACTCGACGTTCACATAATCAACTAGAACCACCCTCTACGTCAGTGTGCACGGCGTCTCAAGATGAAGGCGGAAAGTCTCCTGAAGAACATCACCGATCGCAAAGAACGTACTGACCCTGTCATCCCTCCTGAATTGGGCCATTCGCAGACGTGTGCCGGTCCGATGTCCGTAAGGATCAGAATTAATGGTTCTGCATCCACAGCACATGTGGTCAATGGTGCGATGAACGGACAGGCTCGTCGGTTGTCCTTACATTCGCCATCTGTCAACGGTGTTGGACACAGCGCATTATATCAAGGCCACTCCGTCTCCAGACCTCGTCATCTCGGCCCACAGTCAAGTCCTACATCCTCTCTGACCAGAAGCGGCGCATCGTCCGGTCAGGATATACCATTTTCCGAGACACCCGCCCTTGTGCGTACGCAAGAAGGGATGACGTTGTTTAATACTGTCGATAAAGAACTGGAGGGTGTTATGGCGTCAACCGCTACTGAAAACACCAAGGTTGCGTTGACGAATGTGCGTTGACGGAGCTGGCGCCACCGTATGATTATTGCGATGGGATGGGGGAACCTGTCGTCAAAACAGAGCCAGATGAGATAGAGAATTTGAGTGTGGAGGTTGGTGAAAAGCGAAAGCAGTACGTCTCTTCGTGGCAGATGCATCGAGTCTTCCTGATGGTTGCCCAATAGTGCGGAACAGCACCAGGCGAATCAAAGACCGCGAAAACGAGCGCGGTTTAGTCTGTCGTCGGGGTTATCATCAACATTGCGTCAACCTGCGGCTCTCCCATTACCACTTTCGTTCACTGGCACTTCCAGTTATGACAAAGACTCGATGGAACTCATGGAACTATGGTGGGGTGCCGTGCAAAGCGATGCACTCCTTGCCAACGGCCTTCCCCGAATACGAGTTGCATCATCGCGACAGTGCGCGAGGATAGCCTCTAGGTCTGACGAGCAAGCGCATACCCTTACTTCTTCAATACAGACACGTTCTATCAAACACAGGGCACGACATAAAACAAAACACGCCAGGGCCGAGCCAAATCGAATTGAGTCGGGTCCGATGTCGTTGTTATCTTTGATTAACTCAAATATCAAGACGATGAAACGAGTACGCCATACGCATGCTCGATTTGCATCACTGATAGCCAATACTGCTGCACTCAATGGTACTGACGAACCTGTTGATGGGTTACCACCAACGGCTGGTGTCGGCGATGGCCTTCCTAGTCAGGCGGGGGGAGTTGCTGGTTTCGGCAGTAACGTCGGAATGGGAGCAAATGGTGTGCCGACGGAGGAGGAGCATATCGACGTGGTCAACGATAGAGTTGACGAGAGGCCTTGGTTGCAGCATTACATAGACGCTGCGCAGTCACAGGAGAAAGCTACTTCCGCCGCGCAGCACCCCGGTACGGGCGCTTCTGGTAAGACAGCTAGCGCCGGGCAGCTGCCAGCACCGAAGGTGAAGAAGAAAGGGAAAAGAAAGCGGCGGTCACGATTGCCAACTGGGATTGATATGGGGGAAGAAATTGCTGATGGTTGCATCCGGTGGATGGGGGAAAAAGTTTTGGAGCACGTCGGGTTTCAAGGTAACGTCAACTTTTCTGAAGTGGTTTGGATGTTTCTGAGCTCGTTGTAGGCTCCTCAAAGGTTGCACTCGATGTTCTGACTGGCGTCGCCAAAGAATATCTGTACAATGTGGGTCGAACGATCAAGTTTATGACCGACAAGTACTCTCAGACGATGACTGCCGAAGTAAGTACTCTCGACAGTTTCAGGATGATTTCCCTCAACATGTGCAGGAAATCATTCTTCATACCCTGTTCGAGAGTGGAACATCGAAGATACAAGATCTCGAACGCTATATCACAGATGATGTTAGACGGCATGGCACGCGTCTGGGCGACCTGGAGAGGAAACTTGTTGGGGCCTATCGCGAGACCGTAAGTGTGCACTGCAAACAGTAACATATATATGCTTATCTATATATTGCCAGACTTCCAATGAGGTTTTAGAGGACGAGGGGTTGTTCGAGGAAGAAGAAGAAGAAGAGACTGGGGCGTTAGCTGTGTGAGCTTGCGCATCCTGGAATTTTCTTTGATCTAACATTTCTGGCAGGGGCGACTTTGCCGATCTACTGGGCGAAGACTACCTTGGTTTACGAGAACTTGGTATTGCTGCAGAGTTTGGAATGTCAAGTCTCACTATTCCAAAGAAACTCCTCAGGGGAAAGAAGCCTCAGAAAGCCTCGGGTGCAGCGTGAGTATATCTCTTTTCGCTCTATGCTAGAATTTTAACATATTCTTCAGATCCAAGCCGAAGGAACCGCCTCCACCCTATCCACCGCCGCCGCCATTTCTTCCGCTTTCTTACGGCAAACTCGACGACCAGATTGGTCTACTCAAGCCATATTATCAGTCCCGTTTCACAACACGGGCCTCGGCACTGGCACAAGAAACGGCTGCAAAGCTTGCCAGCCCTCCGCTCCTAGGGTCACAATCTACAGGGACCCATGCGCCAGACACTCCACAAGCTGGACAAACAAGAACAACCTCTGAAGCTGTCACACAGGCTCCAGAACTCACTATACCGCCAGACTTTGTTCTTCCAGACGACCTTCCCAATCCGCTTCAGGTAAAAATTGGACCTGTGGGACAGATCATACGGCCCAACACTACTTCAGGGCCGGGAAAAAAGAAGGCCAAGGGTGCAGTCCCTGGATCTGGTGGGCAAGGAGGAGGCGGGGGACAGGGCGGTGCTCTACCAAGCGCTGTCCCGGATACGCCCGCAAGCGTGGAGAACTCGCCCAAGAAGAAGAAGGGTGTCACTGGTATTGGCACGGGAAATGGGCGCAAGAAGAAGGCCGAGGGCCAGAACGAGATGACTCAGTCGCCTGCTCCTCCGCCTGCTGGGTTTAACCAGAGTCAGAACCGACCGGGGCAAGGTAAAGGAGTTATATTTCCTCCCGTTGTCGTGGCGAGTGCGTAGTTCGTGCATGTGAGGTAGAGATGATTGGTATTATTTCATATGTATTGAGGTCTGGAGTCATTCGTATATCATCGTAATGTGGATTTGTACAAAAACATAATTTCTAGCTCGTTGCACAATACATGTACAAGGGATTGAAACGTCGAGTGACATGTGACACTGAGTTATGCTTCTGCTGTCGCGGTTTGCCATGGCTAGCGACACCAGCTTCACGTATACCACACCTATCTCGTCAATACGCCATCTCGCTTCAACCTACGCGGCAGTTGCCTGGTAGGACCGAGCCTCGCACGTTCAAGGACAAAAAAGCATTCCAGTACAACTGGTACACAACCATCCTCAACGAGACCGACGGTTCCCCACTCTTATTCCTTAAGCACACCGACTTTACCGCGCAGCGTCTCGTAAAACTGCGAAGAGACATCGCCGCTGCCGTCAACCGCATTTCGGCTCCGTCACTCACATCGCCTACACCAGCACCCGTCGCGCCTCCTCAACCGAAGCTCACAGTCATTCGGACAGGCATCTTCGGCGCAGCTCTCCGCGATTACCCCAACATCAACAAGGCCGAGGCGGAGAAGATATTTGAAGGAACGAGTGGGACCTTCGCCGTTCTCTCCCTGCCCTCTTTCCATCCTCCGCTGCTCGACGCCATTTTGCGCGGCATGGAAAGATCGGTGCCACCACGTCCTGCAAAGACGGAGGAAGAGATCAAGCGCGCGCAGGCAGCGAAGAACGCAGACCCGGAGAATCCAGGCAGACGGATGAAGCGGCAGCGCGCGGTGCTGACTCCTGATTTGAAGCTCGTGGGCGCGTTCATTGAAGGCAAGGTGTTTTTGCCGGAGGGGGTGCGGGACGTGTCGAAGCTCCCGGCGCTGGATACGTTGAGGGTGCAGATTGTGGGGGTGTTGAGTCAACCGGCGACGCAGCTCGCGGCGGTGTTGAATGAGGCAGGTGGTGGCAAGTTGGCGAGGACGTTGGAAGGGCTGAAGAAGAGCATGGAGGAAAAGGCAGGGTAGCGTGTCAATTGAGCTCTGATCAATGACGATGTTCGATTCATGGTCCCTTACGCGTCCTCAACAGCGAACCTAAATTTACGGTACATTGGACATGCGGCAGAAAAGGCAAGTTGGCCATGCCGGAAGAGCATGACGGGAGGATGACCACGCTGGCACTGACATCGAGATATTTCTTTGAATGTTCAGACGTGCGACGCTGGACGTTTTGAGGGCAAGGGGCCTTTCCGTTTTCATCTTGGACTGAGGAAATGTACTTACTTGACGAACAGCGGTGCCGGCTGATGGGCGCGTCGCTCGAGACCGCCAAACGGATCTTGGGTGGGGTATGAAGGAGTTGACGACCGGCATCAACGGCAGCAATGCAAGCGCGCACGATGTAGGAGCGAAAATGGGCTGGCTGGATATGCGTGGCTCTGTTCAAAGTCACTCCACCATTCATCACACGCACTCCGTGACGCTGAAACATTTGTTAGATATCAGGGAAAATGATTTTATAAGTGCCGATTCTTCCAATCCATTAGACCTGATACAACATGAGACTGTATATTGAGCTTCTTGGCACACCTTTTACAATCTGCGAATCTGTTCCATGAATGGACCGGATACATTGGTCGACTCGAGGCCGAGTACATCGTGTGGCTGTTGCGATGATTGCCGGTTTCACCGAACCACTGATGGAAAACTCAAGCAGTGTAAGTTTTGTCTCCATCAAAGTTTGACGAGAGTTTAAAAAGAACGAGGACGGTGATCCTCCCAGGCTGGTCCTCTCATTCCAACGATCCTTTGCACGATGCGACTTGCAACTGTCATCAGCTTGCTCCTTTTCGCCCAGTGCGCCGCATATGCATTACAGCTAACCAAACAGAACGCCGCGACTCGGATGGTTTTCGATCCTCGGTCATTCGACGCAGTCGACCCATTTCACAAAGGAGACATGCATCCAGGAGTGTTGAATCTTCAATAGGTCTTGACATTGCACGTATCCTAATGTGCCTACTGTATTCAAAGCTCAACGTTTTGTCAGGTACCAAGAGGCAATCCAATTCCAAAAACAGAACCAATACCAGAGACAATGCTAGAAAAGAGATGCTTGCTTAAATTCATGTATCCAATAATGCGCGCGAAAGCAGAAGAGCGTATAACTATGCTTAGCGGCCGTCAACATGAACCGGACAGCCCCATCGTCTACAGGGTAAATGCCCCTTATACTATCAATGGAAAATCGTTCGTCGTGAAAGAAATCCCCAAATATCTACCACAATGGGGTTTCCAGAACTTCCGACGTGAGGTTTGGGGCTTACGAGAAGTGGATCAACTTATAGCCGCCTACTATAATGGAAAAGAGTTTATCATCGTAATGAAGGACATGGGCAACAGGTGGCAACGTGGCACGAGTCCTGAAGGACAAGAGGGAGTCCAACTGGTGATAGCAGCTCTCCAGCTGTCTGAGGATAATTATGCCATTAAACGAGAGCGGTACGTGTGTCGGATATGTTTATATCGGCCTCTCGATGACATCTCCTTTTAGCACGAATCTCACTGGCTTTGATTTTACCTGGACTTTTGAACAAGGCTCTTGGAATGTTATACCGGTTGGCCAATGGAGATTTGCGGAATCTACAGGGCATGCCCCCAAAAAACATGTCCCAAAAGACAGACATTATTGTGGGATAGAGAACTGGGAGTTCTTGTACGACAAAGAACTCCCCATTTTCGCATGTCTGACTACTGGTATACAAGAAGGGCATGTATGCTAGTTGAAAGTCCCAAGGACGGACAAAGTGACTCGGGGCAATCGGCCTTATAATCGATCATTGTATTTTTCACTTTACGTGACGGTTGTGAAGATTTAAAATATACAAAACGCCGAATCCTCAGTGAATTTTCACAAAAATTAAGAGAACGTTACGGGTAGCGGGTACGGGTATATACTTATTTGGAACAACTGCCGCTGCTCGAGTCACCAACTGCTCTTAACAGTGAGAAAACAAACGAAATTGAATCTTAAGATTTTCAATTATGGCACGGTTTTCTCGCATCTCTTCGGAGCTGTATTTGTCATGGTCGACGCAGACCCACAAATACTTAAGAGGAGAAGGGCCCAGGTGCGTAATTTTGGAGTCGACACACTTTTGCACATATTTCTGACGCAGTTCGATCATTTCCAGAAAATCGAAGGGTCTGGCTATGTTACCGGTTGTAAGCCATTCGAGGTACGGCGCAAGTCGGCATTGAGCCAGATCACCTAGAGTTTCTCTGCTCAATGTGATTCTGCCTTGGGGAAATCGGGCATATTGTAGGTTCGGGGCTGCTTTGAATATGGCAGCGAGGTCAATATCGTATGTCGCACGATCAAAGGCCTGGATGCTAACTTCCCTCAGATGGGCGAGATGCTCTGAGGGTAGGTCGTGTAGGATAGAGTGTAGTGGAACGATGGTAGCCACGTCGCTGGAATACAGCGGAAAATGGAGCGTTTTGAGAGGGTATGACGAGAGAAAATCTCGAAGCTCTGGCATGGTTATGTTTGTGAGCTGACTAATTTTGATGGATACGGGGCACATTTTGGCGCGTGCAAACCACCACTTGGCACACCGCATGGTCTGTCCGCAAAGGTTCGCTATCCACAAACTGTTCCAGAGGGAAGGCGTACAAAGCGCTATTGTTCGCCACAGGGAGCAAACTTGCGCCACCACGAATTGGGGCAGCTTCTGAGGGAATCCCCGAGAATCCAATGTGACCATCATGCTTTCGGAGTGCGCATTCCACGTGCACCAGATGAAGATTTCTCGGAGTACGTCGGTGTGCAAGCGCCTGTGAGGAGCGAGGGCAACTTCATAACGCGAGATTTCGGCGCGAACATCTGCTAATGCTTCCTGAAGAATGCTTGATTCATCGTTCACTTTGAGCAATTGGATGAATCGTTGTTTTGCTCGAGAAAGCAGTTCTAGAATTCCGTTCACCTCCAAGTCTGAGTATAAACGGTTTGAATTGCCAACGTCTGATAAGTCAATGTGTGCCATTCTCGAGCGGATGCAGGTTGTATTTTATGCTTATATAATGGAGACACTAACATCACCATTCAACAAGTTCAATGATCACAATGACTCGTTGCTGCGAGTCATCGCGGTTTTTCGACTAAAAATACAGATGTGCGCCATGATATGACATTTGTATGAGAGAGCTTCAGACGGACATATCAAAGAGAGAATAGAACAAAGAGAGAGATATTGCATGTGACAGCAGATGGACTTGATAAGTTTCAATAGAAAGCTAACTGAATAAACATGTAGCATCTTGAGATAGTACGCTGATAGAAAAGTTCGTAACCTTGAGATAGATATTTCCGCGAGTTGACAATGACGAACTTTGGTAGTCACGGGAAGCGTCTCGGCGCGTGCAACTTGCAAGCCACCATTTACAAGTCCGTCGGTCCGAATATAAACGATTTGAATGGATAAATCCATTTCCTAGATTCCAGGTTCAAGCTAAAAAATAAAATAAAAATAAAAAACTTGGTATGAGGCGAGGAGAAACTCGAGGTTGCTTATATAATGTAAACCCCTTTGTCTTCATGTTGCATTCAACATGGGCAGGTTCAGCCTTGAACAAGGATACGGCTTTGACGACGCAGGTCAGGGTGTTGAAGACGATACCAAAGTTGACGAAACCCACTTTCCTGACGCTGTTCAGTTGATTTCGCACAAGTGTGGAAGAAGTGACGAGAGAGCAGCTCACATGATCCCTTATCATATATCACAGCTTATCGCCCGTGGAACTGATATCTTCTTATCATGGACTCTGAAGTCCAATCCCCCCCTCCGACGAGCCAAGGGCAAACGGATGGTTCCTTCGAAAAGAAGTTCAAGAGTTGGTCTCAAGTTGGCTTTTGTCGTAGGGGCAGGAGCCTCGCCGCGCGTGCCCAAGAAGCTGGAAGGAACTGGAAGTCTCCGTACTCCATTGTTACGCCCGTGAAAGTCAACGAAAATGGGGACGCGGTCTTGAAAGCAGCCGTCAAATCATCGTTATACCCGGACATTAATTTCAGCCTTGACATCCGTATCCATGACGACAGTGTCGTTCGGATGCGTATGGATGAAGTCGGAGGGTTGAAGAAGAGATATGATGAAACGTCCTCTTGGGCCCTTGTTTCGGAACCGACCACCAGCAAGACTGTGAAGTGGGAAGCGGGGAAGGAGGACGTCCGCGCATCTTTTGGCGAGAAGGGTGAATTTGAGATTGTGGTCGAATATGCACCGTTGAAGGTGAAGCTTTTGCGCGGCGGAGAAGATCAGGTTGTGTTGAATGGTCGCGGGTTGCTGCACATGGAGCATTTCAGGACGAAGCAGGTCAAAGAGGTTAAAAGCGATGAATTGGCTGTCGCAGCCGTACAAGAACACCCTAATACTAACCCAGGGTCTTGGTTTGAAGGCGACATAGAAGACGATTTGTGGGAGGAAACATTCTCCTCGTGGACGGATACCAAACCGAAAGGTACCAATCCTGTCTTCTGATGACGGTTTATTCACGTTTCATGAATATAGGGCCTGAATCTCTATCGATTGATATTACGTTCCCTAATCATGGAACGGTTTACGGCATACCTCAACACGCTACCCGCCTCGCCTTGCCGACGACGACGGGTGACGATCCGACCTTCAGCGATCCATACCGTCTCTACAATAACGATGTGTATCAGTATCCAGCGTCATCTGCCTTATCGCTCTATGGTTCCATTCCGGTCATGCACGCCCAATCTCTTGATTCTACAATCGGTCTCTTCTACTCCGCCGCGTCTGAAACTTGGATTGATGTATCCCACCCTTCTGAGGACGCGACAGAAACCCATTGGATCTCTGAATCTGGCATACTTGACCTGTTCCTCATGCCTGGACCCACCCCGGAGAAGGTGTTCAAACAATATGCAGGTTTGACAGGCACGACGCCCTTACCTGCTCATTGGAGCTTGGGATATCACCAGTGTCGATGGAATTACGTTAGCTCAGACGACATTAGAATGGTGCAGAAGAGGTTTGACGAAGAGGACATGCCGCTCGATGTGCTGTGGTTGGATATCGAGTATTCCAGGGACCACCAGTACTTCATATGGGACGAGGAGACGTTTCCGGATCCCCTGGATATGATCAATGATATCGTTTCTAATGGACGCAAGGCTAGTTACTTGTGATTGCCATGATATTCATCGGGACTCACAGTATCCTTCAGATGGTCGTCATCGTTGACCCGCATCTCCAACGTTCTTCAAATTATCCGGTGTATGAACAGGCATCCGAACTCGGTCTTCTGGTAAAGAACAAGGCCAACGGAGAATACGAAGGGTCTTGCTGGCCTGGCAGCAGTTCTTGGATAGACTTTTTCAGCCCTGCAGCATCAGAGTGGTGGAAATTGCTTTTCAAACCATACAAGTTGCCTGACGGACAGTGGTCGTGGACCGAGAGTACTATTGACGTGCATATTTGAATGATATGAACGAGGTGCGTGGTCAACGATCAACGATCAACGCTCGATCATCAAACGCATATTCTCTGATGCGCTATGTATATTAGCCCGCCGTTTTCGATGGGCCTGAGGTCACGATGCCCAAGGACAATATCCATTACGGTGGTTGGGAGCACCGAGACGTGCATAACCTGAATGGCATGACCTACGTCAGTACTTCTCTCTCCTCAGCTCGTCGTCTGTCAGCCAATTGTCGCGTTCATAGGCAAGGCAACTTCCCAAGCGGTCGCAGCGCGTACAGACCTTCTCACGGCCATTCGTATTAACTCGTTCATTCTTTGCCGGTGCCCACCGTTACGCTGCTATGTGGACAGGCGATAACAAGGGCAAATGGGAACATATGGCCATTGAATAAGATGGTGCTCACTACGGGATCGCTGGGATGACTTTCTGCGGATGTGAGTATCCAAGTTGAAAATCTGGAATCGACGGAATCTGATTATTTTTACTTACTGGGTAGCTGACGTTGGCGGGTTCTTTGGCGATCCAGAGCCGGAAATGCTCGTCAGTGTGTATCAAGTTGGCGTTTTCTCCCCTTCTTCCGTGCGCATGCGCAACGCACTAAGCGCCGAGAACCATACCTGCTCAAGGAGCCGTTCAAGGGTATGGTGAAGGATCTGTTGAAGCTCAGGTACAGCATGTTGCCGATTTGGTACACCGGGTTTAGGGAGGCTAGCGTCAAGGGACTTCCTGTTCTCAGGTCAAGTTATTATTTCAAGCTGCACTGCCAAGCTATGACTAACTTTTGATTAACCGCAATACGTTGTTTTCCGAAAGACAAGAAGGGATTCGAGATCGATGATCAGTACTACATTGCGGGATCTGGTCTTCTCGTCAGGCCCGCGCGGAAGCAGGAGTTAAGCATCCGTCTTGCCGAAGACCAAGTATACTACGACTACTTCACCTACCACGTTTACCGCGGCGGGCGTCTGGCAAAACCGTGACTGTCCGCCGCGCTTCACCAAGTTCCGCTGCTCGTCCGCGGAGGATCGATAGTCCCTACACGGGAGCGTAAAGCGTCGTCGTTTATGAAAATACGCTTCGCGTTGCGCTCGACAAGGATGGTCAAGCTCGAGGTGAACTGTACCTCGACGATGGGGTGTCGTACAAGTACCAGCAGAAGGGGGAATTTGTTTGGCGCGAGTTCGTCGCGGAACAGCCGCCTCCGCCCGTCGCCGCCGCCCTCCAAGAAACAAAAGAGTGGCCCGCTGCTTAAGATGTCGAACCGCGATCTGGGTTCTGTCAACTTGTCGGAGTCTGTCCAGAACATTGCCGTGTCTCGATACGACCCGGAGAACGCGTACGCGAAAGAGATGGGAGATGTTTATGTGGAGAAGATGGTTATCGTTGAGTAAGAAGCCGACCAGTGTCAGAGTGGAAGAGACGGGTGAGGTGTTGGTATGGGAGTTCGTTTCTGGCATTGGATCGCATGAGCAGGCTAAAAAAGGTGTCGCGGGCATATTGGCATCCATGGGAAAAGGCAGAAAGGATGTTGCGACCGTGTTGACCATCCGGGACACAAAGTTGCCGGTGGCGAAGGAATGGACAATAAGCATATATTGACGATGTCTTTGTACATGGAAAACGTTTTTTCCAGTCTCATTGACAGCGCCAATCCTTGTTTTTTTGACTCACACGCCTCTGGCCGGGGATACATACCAACATCATTTATGCCTGGGCCTGATCCTCGCTAATTACGTGATGCACGATTAACTCACCCGGGTGTATATGATCACAAAAGTAGTCGACCAAAATGTATCGTAGACGTGAGATCGAAATACTCTGCAAGTTTACTCCAAATCTCTTGTCGCATATGTTTCAAGGCATACTGTATGTCTACTCGACAGGCGTAGCATATTTTTCCAGGACTGACCTGGTGTGCATATTCGTTGAGCAAGTGAAGGACGTCGCGTGAGTTTTTCCACATGATTCTGATCTCTTTCCAGAGCTCCCATTGGTCGTCGATGGAACAACCCTGGATGGCGTGTTCTTTGGTTAAGCTGCACAGTCTGGGTTCGTCAAAGACCATCTCTTTACGGCTTGAGAGAGACGCTGTTGGCCCTTTAGTAGAGAGATAAAGTCGGACGTTGCGAGAAGGCGCCAGTCTGCCGTGCGCAATGAGAGCTCGTGCCACTCAGAGTTTCTGGATCTGAGGTGTTTAGGGCGCGACGGTCTTGGGATATAGCGAGCCGGCTGAGATGGTAGAAAGCGGCCGGAAGGATGCTGGGAATATGACATTCGAACCCCAAGCGGATGGCAGAGGCGGGTTCCGGAAGGTAGTCGTCAAAATAGCTAGGAACGGGATCGCCTTGCCAAACGTTTTTGAGGCCGTCTATCTCTACTTCGAGGGCGTCCCAGTGAAAGAGAGTCGGAGGCCAGTCTTGTTCTACTCGAGGACGAGTTGTTTCCGGATATGGGGTATGTTGAATTGGGTCGAAACATGGAGGAGGTGCTTGATAGTGTCGAGATCATTTGAAGTGAGACGCCGAGAGGGATGTTACTGAAGGGATTGGGATGAAGCAGCAATTAATGAGGAGTGGAAGAAAGAGAACGCACAGGTCGCCATATATGAATTGCAAAAGACACTCGACACGGTCAGCGGGGATGGGTAGCATAAGGGAGGGGATGCCATCTCTGATATTTAGAGCATCTGAATTGAAAAGCATATCGCGAAGAACGGTAGAGTGCCTAGCAAGGAGAGATTGGTGGACGCGGAATACGGTGTGGGCATTGGTTGGCAATGGCAAGGGAGCCAGGAGGAGGATATTTCCATCTGAGAAGTGGAAAGTGGGATGGTTGCTCACGTCCTCTTCAGACGGCATTCTTTGGTGGTTTTGGGTTGAGTGATGAACCATGGCCTATTACGAACCACAATCTACAACATTCGTATGCATACCAGCTGCACGAAACTCGGCCCCAGACGGTAGCAGGGTGTCGCAAAGCTTTGAAGTTCGGCCTGAATTCCTCATCCCTGCCCGCTCACGCGTCGCTGACAAGAACCTGCATCTAGGAGGTCAGAATGATGGATTACCTGCGGTCTTATCAACTCACCGGTCGGCCACCTCCGCCGTGTCCCGTGGAACCGTCTGTAGACGCGGAACGTGCGGCCTTGGGTCTCCCACCACGGTTCTTGCCTTGGACCGTAAGAACGCCTCCCCAACAACCCCTCTTCTTGCTGAGGCTCCCAGCTAACCCAGCCAACCCGGGCGTCGAGGAAATAATAAGATATCCCCCAGAACAGCTCCGCGGATACAGGTCCACGCATCGACCAGGATAGGTGGAGAGGTGTACGAGAACATCACATGTGCGCCGACGTTTGCTTGGTACAGTGTCGAGGTGCGTCTACAACTGGTCCCCAATACCCCCGCCAGCCTACCCTTTCTCTCCAGGAACTCCGCCATTTCGCGTATAGCCAAGGATTGCAACACGCCGTGGTACCCATTCCGACCCCTCCCATCGCACCAGAACGTAATGCCGTATCTGCTACACCCACTCTCATATTCGACGACCAAGAAAAAGAGACCTTGGAGCATATATCTACACATCCCTCGTTTTTGAAGCACAGTCCAGAGGCTCGTCACTTGAAAGTCAATGCACGCACACTTTGGGGTTGACTCAAGTTTTAGGAACTTCGTCTCGCGTTCATACGCACAGGTCGTGAGCTCAATTCGCAACAACTCAACGCCTGATACCATCCATCGTTCCGTCGTTCCATCATTTTTTTTTTGTCGTTTATCAACAGTCGGCGATCGATTCGAGAGATAGACATAACGGAAGCATCGTCAGATTCTATCAAACAACCCAATTTTGTCGTAGCGACGATATTCTATACACGAGATGTATACAGACAACAATGAATGCACGCCAAATACATATTGATTTATATATGTTGAATGAGTGTGGCCCAAGCCTGAGCGTCGAGCTCGGGGTAGTCAAAAGGAGTGGAGACGTACATTGAGAAAATGATGCACCAGCGCAAAAAAAAAAAAGAAAAGAAAAAAAAAAGAGGGATGTAAGTAACATCGGACGCGCGCCCCGACCGGAAATCTATTAATCACGAGAGCCCGCACGGAGCGTCGTCTTGCAGATATCATCAGTACCCAAACATCCTGTCGTCAACGTCGTCACACCAAAAACCAACAAAGGACACAAAAAAAAGGAACGAAACGCACTCTTCATGCACCTCCACACCACCGGCCTGATTCTTCCTCGCCATATCGACACTGTTCACAGCATCGATCGCTTCTCGCCCGAGACCAGGCGGTCCACAAACCCCAACCATCACTCCATTGATCCCACGCTCGTCCTCGTGCCCCGTCGCCCCGCTCCCGATGCTCACCGTCCGACTGATAGCGTTCTCTATCACCTTTGTCAGCGCCGCTTGGCTGGGGCGCCCGCGCTCAAGCTGATGGGCAGGCCTTGCGGGATCATGGGGAACAAAGGCTCGCTATTCCCGGACGGGTTTCGACCTCGTCGGTCCTCCTTGTTCCCTTTGGAAGAAGATGTTTTGCTGGCAGTCGTCATCGTCGTCGTCGTCCGTGGCGCGTACGCCCGCGTATAGTGCACCGAGATGGAAAGCGCCGGACACGACTCGACGAGCGCGGTGAAGAGCGGCAACAAGGGCGTCATGGCATCTGTACATCATCATCATCATCATCATGACCACACATACATACACACACACGCCCCACAAACCAATCATATATATGGGCATCGTAATAATAAAAAATTTAAAAAAAACTGGCACTGACCTGGGTTTGGAACCATCCAAATGAGCTCGAGGACCTTGACGCGGCTCTGGGCTTGTAATCTTTCTGTACAAGGTCCTGCAGGATGGACAGAGCATACGTGATGCCGCTGCCTCCGATGATCATGACCACGGCCGAGTAAGAAGCGTATATCGCGTGACCCGGACCACCTGTCATCCACAAGTTTCAGACCAAAAACATCCACAACAACAACAACAACACCCCTTGAAAAAAAAAGAGAGAGAGAGACAACGTACTGTACGGCCCTTCAATCATAATCCCCACCGTCTTACCGATATCCACCCGTCCGCAATGCCAGCCTCGATATACCCGCTCTTCTTGGCCATATCAAACAGCCTCCCCGTCCACCCACCCGTCTTCTTGCAGATCAGGACCAGCCCCTCCTCGCCTACAGCGCGCCCGTGCTTGCTCGATATAACAGGTGCGCTCGCGATCGTGAACGGATGCGACTCCGTCCACCCTAGCCACCCGAGCGCGCTGGAAAAGATACGCACGCGGACGTGTTGTCCGGGACGCCAGCCCGAATTGACCGATGGAACTTCGATCCGCGTGGCAGAGAGAGAGGGAAGCGGACGGATCGTCGCGGTGACGAACCGAGTTTTGAGGAAGCGGAATAAATAATCAAAGCCGTACGGAACTAAAAGAGCGATGATGAACGGTAGAGTTGGCGTTTTGTGTTTGTAGAGCTGATTCGACGAGTCACTCGGTTCGTACGGGTCCTTTTTTGAGAAAGAAAAAATACTCACTGCAGGGACTGAAATGGCGAAGCCGATAAAGTGTGTCGTTTGAAATATATTGTGCGCCTTGGTTCTCCAGAGTGTCGTGGAAAAGATGAGTATGAGGTCTACGGAGATGAGGCAAACCAGGCCCCAGATATTTGACGGCATGGAAAGCGCAACAAGGATCGTCTTGTTGATAGCCCATTTATAAACTGTTGGAATGTCAACGCGGGAATAGGCAACGAAATCTGGTCATACAGTAACCAAACGCGTGTATATTCGCACCGAGGACGATCGCTCGTCCAAGATATCGATGAAGATAGCCGAACTGTATCGATAGTGACAAATCAGATTCACGGCCACTTATGATTAATGGAATATATACTACGCACCTTTTGATACTCAATTCCCATCAACCATCCTAACAGGTTGTTCTTGGCTGTAAACGCGAGTAAGAATGGCAACTGGGACACGGCGACCCATCCTGCACGTTTCTGGTCGGTAAAAAAGTTGGACTGATAAAGAAGGGCAAAGACTAAAATGCCAGAGTATGCCAGCATGATGAGAATTTGGAGATTCGAATACCCAGGCACGCTGGATATGCTGAGCAGCTCGACGACGCGGCGCAGAAAAGCTGGGGAGGAAGCAAAATGGGGGGATACGAAGGTTGCATCCGCTGTCCTTTGTGATTGAGCCTGACGGTGGTGTGGCTGTAAAGAGTGTGTGACTCGTCTGTGGCGGCGTATGGCTTTTCGCCAGGTGAGCGACCGTGGCGGGATGTGGACGGCTGTCGCGCTGGCTGGCCTGGCTTGGTCGTCTTGACACCATGCCACGTTGGTGCGGGCGCGTGTAGGAGAGGAAATGGCCATTGCACCATTCATAGGTTTTCCAAAACCTAGCAAGGCCTCGAGGCAAACGCAGAAGGACAATGAACGCAATGATGGAAGCGAGGAAAATGTCCGTGTAGTAGACCAACTCCTTGGGATCAATTAGTGGAGTAGGCAGGGCGATGTTGTCCACGAGGACGCCAACAAGTGCAGTTGGATCATGGACTTGGTCACTGTGGATCCTTGGCATCATCATCCTCCGCTAGTCCTGCTAGAGCCGCTGTCGAAAAAGTGGAGAATATAAAGAAAGGATGGCGTGCCACGAAAAGGAACGGCGCAAGGGGCCCTTTTTGCATGCCGCCTTGAGGCCGCTGATTGTGATCTAATATTAGATGACACGAGGAACGGACAACTCCTTGAAGCAAATACCTGGCATGTGTACTATTTGGGCGGACAATACTGCTGGCGATGGTGAGAATGCTAACCGGCAACCCCGCAACAAGATTTCCTTGGCCTCTCTCGTTGCGCTTCAAGCTCGAGGATTAACAACATTACCCATTCAAGGATTGCATAAATATCTAGTACATGTCAGACGCCCTTTTCATCGGATGAGGACGGCAGCTTGCACCAACAATAACAACCTTATCCATCCTTGGCATCATAACAACGGCCGTTTGACCCATGTGTTTGTTTAGCTGCCAGCAAGACTTGTTAGAGGATTCGGCGTTGATATCAACTTGGGTTTCGGCAGCTGCAAAGGATCAAGCACGCCCGAAACAACGGCATTTTTCATCGCTCCCAGCAAACAGAGAGTCATTCAGGAGAATCTATTATACGTGAAGTAGCTATTGCTCCTCACTGCCGTTCTCCTGTGCAAAATCCGGTGCATTTGGATCCACATCTAACGCATGGGTCGAATTTGTTCATCAGAAGCTACTATAGGTATATCGTTATTCTTGCAGGAGAATTTCCGTCAAGTACGGGTGCATTAAAGTTTGGCATCTTGTCCGTCATTGTCAACGCGAATAGCCTGGTTGTCAGTTGACGCAAATGAAACAAGTGTGGGCGAATCATTATGCCAGCCCGAGCTCGAGAATAATTTGTCAGCCATATGTTCTTGTGTCATGACAGACCGGATTCAAATCTCTCGTATCAATCATGACCAACATCAACTTCGTATCAATCATGACCAACATCAACTTCGTATCAATCATGACCAATATCAACTTCGTATCTACGAATGTTAATTATGGCGTCCGCCAGTGGATGACACTCAGGCCATTGATGTGAAACCCGTTACTGGTCAACGCGACAGTAACTGGACAGTTTGAGTCGCACGAAATGCAGGTTGAAAACATGCGCGGCAACGGCAAGAAGATCTAGACACGTAAACTAGCAGCCTATTATACAGCTACCAGAGGGATCATCTCTGTTCCCCGCCGCACCAACAATGGGTCTCCAGAGCCAGCCAACACTGCTACTTCATTTTCAGGCTAACCTCTCTTTCTTGCCGTAGCTGCTACCATTCCCTGAATCTTGTCATTCCACTCGGAATTTTCTTCTTCTGATTCCTCATCAATGACCTCAAGGACGTCCACCCCACTTCTCCTATAAGCTCGCTCAAAAAATACGCTCCCGAGAACTCCAGTCTAGCCGGCCACGATGTTGGTACCTTGCATCATAATATCCGACCATTGAAGTCGCCATGAACAAGCACAAGGGCTCATCTACGGGAATAATATACTTCTAGAGAGCTCCTTTTGTCCCGCAACTGCTGCACGAAAGTTCGAGAGGCATATCTTCATTGAAAAGACCAGAATCGATATCTGATGTGGAAGCATGTGTGTAGTAATATATTTCCCTGTCGTAGCAGGCGAGGACATACTCCTTGGTGCTTTTGTAGGGACCGATATGGTAGCAGTTCATTGAATGGAATTTTCCCTATCGATTGCCATCAGCTCAATGGAAATAATTAGTATTGGAATGGGGATACTGACCCGTCCTTTAAAAAGCTTACATCGTTCAACAGTTGGTCCGAGTTAATGATCCTTGCCACCCGTGAAACCCCCTACTATCATATCAAAACGTACTTCTCCCATGTCTGCACAATGATCTCGGCTATCCGTTGTGACACTTGATATTTTTCGCTTTTGGTGAAGCGGTTTCAACAGGAACTTAATGGTTCTCCATGTATGTATTCTTGTGCAATGAAAGCATCAGAATCAGAGTCGGCAGCGAACCCAAGGAGAGTAGGGACGGGAATATCGGGACAACATATGTGACAATGGAGATCTCTTTAGTAATTTGGAAGGAAAAGGTTCCTTCTTTTGGAGCCGCAGAACGAACGGATTTGGATCATCAATGCCCTAATGTATTGCATCATGAGTTTGCTCCGTTTCTCAGCAGCAGAGGACTTACAAGGGATATCAAAAAACACTTCATTGTAACCTCCCTCCCCAAGCTTCACAATACCAGCCCCAAAAATGGCCCTCTACCTACGTTCCTCATTAGTCTTCTTATTGTCTCCAGAACGGGTCGGACTGTTTACACTTTTGTGGGTGTCCGGTGGTACCTGGCTTATAGTAGACACTTTTGTGGGTGTCCGGTGGTACCTGGCTTATAGTAGAATACTTTCGGATGCTTGGGGCATTGCAGCATGTGATTGATTGCAGAGGCCATTAGAATTGCAAGCCTGACAGTGGTGAGTTGACAGCATGAGAAAAGTGGCATGCCACGTCACCACGTCGTACTCACCTTCTAAAGGTAATGGCAGAGCTGTGCTAGCAAAAGCTTGAGAGGGTTGGCCGGGCCAGAAGCACATTAGAGTCGTTTGCAAAAAGGTTGGCATTGTGCGTGACGCGTGACGCGCCAACACACCCCCGCCACCCTTGGCGAAGCACACGCACCTGCCGCTCCATCCGGGCTCGACGCGGGCGATGCAGGCACGGACGACGTGGGTTTGGTGGCATCAATGCATCGGCAAACCCCGTTATCATGACGTTTAGGCAATGTTTCTGCATTTAGAAGGCTCGTCGTCCAATGCCTGTGGACACTGACAACCCGTCTCGCCTCCCCACCCCGGACTGCTGACAAAAAGCAGCGACATCTCCACTTGGACAGGCTCACCGCACCGCCGAGCATACGGCCCTTTATTGAACGCGAAATCTGAACATATATGCACACACAGCGGCTGACAAGGCTTTGCGAACTACCCAACTGGACGCCACCACTCCGTTTCCCGAACGAAAGGAAGCCTCGGGTCATGACTCGCTATAACCAATAGCCAGACTTCTCTGGTGATGATTTCAACGGAATCACCTGGGCCGCCTAGTCGTACACTTCGCACAGGTTCTCCCCGAAGAGCGCCCTCCGATGCGCGCTTACGAAATGACACCCACTGAATCCCGGCCCCTCCCTGCTCCCTTCACTGACATCGAATCGGCTCAAGCTTCACCCAACTACGGTCGGCAAGGGTCAGCCTTTAGACCCCACCATCATTCAGGACCGCCGAGTTTCCTTTCTGGGATCCACAGACAATACAGCGTGACGTCAAGGCCCGCGCGTGGAGGAGAGGGCAAGGGGGGATCATTAGCCACCGGATGGAGACAAAAAAGGAACCGGAAGTCCATAATACAAATCGCGTCAAATTGGGGAGCTCCCTCCATACGAAAACCGAAGCTTGAAGGCCAAGCATTGTGATCGGTCCATTCTGATGGAAACGCTCAACTATGAGTAGCAAGCTAGTTTTTCTTATCTACCACGAGGCTGAATCGAAGAACTTGGCGACAGCGAGTGTTTCACAAAATGAGCGATATGGCGTGATGAGTGCGGAAGCGCACGACAGCTGATATGATGTGAACTGGATACAAATTTGAATGCGAGTTAGGCTGAACCGGATAACCTGGCAACTGCGAGTGTTTCACAAAAATGAGCGATATGGCGTGATGAGTGTGGAAGCGCATGACAACTGATATGATATAAATTGGATGCCAAACTTGATTGCGAGCTAGGCTGGTCCTCAAATCCTTGAATGCGCCCTACTTTCTTTTTTGTCCTCATTTACACGATATGTGCCTCATCGGCGTATATCAAGGTCCGCGATCCTCGCGAAGACTACCGTATGTTCTCGATATTCGCGGCCTAATTGCTATTGTTTCTGAACAACGTTAAGCTCAGAGTCGGTTGCTAACGAGGGGCCAAGCATCAACTGCCCAATTTTTCGATGAACCACCGGCCATTATTGTATGTTCATAATATCATCAGGCTTCCAAGAATCGAAGTGCCTATCCATCCTCTTCAGAAGCGCGTCGAGCCATCCGTGGTTGTGCCTGACGCGGATGTTGAATCAATTGAAACTCCAAAAGATGCGTGGTTACGTGCCATTTCTGGGAAAGGGCGAAAACTGGGGCCTAACCGGTGGCAATTGCACGACCTGTACTACAAGAAGGTGTACAAGGACGTCATTATTGAAAAAGTATCGCTCGGAAAAAGAAGAACGGACGAAACGGATGAAAGACGTGAGAACCAGATGAAGCTAGAAGGGTACATCAAGCAACTTAAAAAAGCTGAACGTTACATAGGCGAGACACGCACAGGACAATCGTCCTTGGTTTACATCGCTTCCCTCCCTCCACTACCAGGCGCTACTGCGCTACACAACCCTCTACTCTCCAATCAGGACATTCCGGAGGGCCCGCCCTCCACCCCGTTCGTCTTGACCAGTGCGTCACACTAGGGAGGGCACGCAGGAAAGACTTTTATTGAACCGTTCGATTGTATGTTACACTGTCATTCTATGCAGCGTACAAGGCTCATCTCGCTTCCCTATTGATCCGTATGACACATTCCTTTTACGACTGTCTATTGTTCCTATTCTTTTGTTCTAGTTACATCACACTATATTGAGCGCAGCCAATATAGTTGCTTGTTTTGTATACAGTGACTCGACGTTTGTCGTGAAGTATAACCCTAATCCATCCGACGCGGGAGAGAAGGGTGCTAGAATATTTGCCGTCATAGACATCTCCGCTGCCAGTGGCTACAGTAGAGCGCCCAGCAACTATCCTACCTGCCTTGTCTATGAGTCAGATGAACCTGTTCATTGTTGCCCTAATTGAATGTGCCAGCCTGCGTGGCAACTCCAGCTGTCATTTTTGAAAGCGGGTCTCGTACGAGGGACTCAGATGACTGGGTATCTTCAAGTTCCATTTCCCACGTCGTTATCGCTGGCCTGGGAGGAGACTAAGAAACACAATCCTGGCGATTAGGATAGAGCCACACCAAATGTTAGTTTGAGACCAGAAAGGAATCGTTGCTCAGTTCGCTGGTTGAGAACATCAATAAATACCTATCGTCCATCCTTTCGCCACCAGCACCCTTGGATCCCGGATTGTCAACACACTCGCAACACCCTCTTTGCCTTTTTCACTCGAGCCAACTCCATGAACAAACTCCCATGACAACACCTCACTCGTCTCCTCTACCTTGACACCGGTCGGCTTTTCCTTCAACCCAACCACTACAATCTTCTCTACCCTAACGTCCGCCACATCCTTCACGTAGGCATTATCAGGATCATACCGGGATACGGCAATACCCTGGACAGACTCTGACAGGTTCGCAGAACCAAGATCGTGTTGGATATCTTGAGCAGCGGGCCATTCTTTTGTTTCTTGGGTTGCTGTTCAGCAACGAATTTGCGCCAGACGAATTCGCCCTGTTGGTATTTGTATGACACTCCATCGTCCAGGTATAGTTCACCCCGAGCGTTGCCATTCTTGTCGAGCGCGACGCGAAGTGTAAATGGATCGTATTTCATCAACGAGGACGCTCTCCTTGGACGTTCTCGTGTGGGAATAATGGATCCCCCGCGGCGAACAACGGGACTTGGTGAAGCGCGGAAGGAACAGTGATGGATTTGCCGGATGCTGCACCATGGTAGACTTGGTGGGTGAAATAGTCATAGTATACTTGATCTTCGGCAAGATAGACGGATGCTTGAGTAGCTCCCGCTTCCGTGACGGGCTTGACAAGGAGGCCAGACCCTGCGATATAATACTGATCATCGATATCAAATCCTTTCTTATCTTTCGGGAAAACGACGTATTGCGGTCTAATCGAAAGTTAGCCACAAATCAACATTGCGTTCGTGAATAGCCTGACCTCAGAAGAGGGAGTCCCTTGACGCTAGCCTCTCTAAACCCGGTGTACCAAATTGGCAGCATGCTATACCTCAGCCTCAAAAGATCCTTCACAATGCCTTTGTATGGCTGCTCGAGTAAGTATGGCTCCCGACGCTTAGTATCGATATGTGCATGGGCACGGAAGAACGGGGCGAAAATGCCAACTTGGTACCATCTAACAAGCATTTCTGGTCCTGGGTTGCCGAAGAAGCCACCCACGTCAGCTATCAGTCAAAAACATGATTAGATGGCGTTGAAGTAGATGCTATCACTTGACACTCACACCCGGCGAAAGACAGACCCGCGATCCCATTCGCGAGCACCATCTTGATTCCAACGGTCATATGTTCCCAAGTGCCCATGTTATCGCCTGTCCACATGGCAGCGAAACGTTGAGTGCCAGCAAAGAATGAACGGGTCAGAACGAATGGTCGTTGCGGAGGTCTGTACGATCCGCAACGGCATTGGAAGTTTGATTCGCCTGAAACAAGGATCAATTAGCTGATCGAGAGAGCTACGAGGAAGATTTGCTGACATATGCCATGCCATTCAGATTATGCACGTCTCGATGCTCCCATCCGCCGTAGTGAATATTGTCCTTGGGCATCGTGATTTCAGGCCCGTTAAAAACGGCGGGCTAACATAGCGCGTTAGTTGACGTACCTTTGACGATCGGTATTGAATCGCTTACCTCGTTCATATCGTTCCAAATGTGGACGTCAGTAGTACTCTCCGTCCAAGACCACTGCCCATTCGGTAACTGATAGGGCTTTGAACAGCAGCTTCCACCATTCCCATGAATTCGGGTTGAAGAAGTCTATCCATGAACTGCTGCCGGACCAGCACCATCCTTCGTATTCTCCGTTGTCCTTGTTCTTGACCAACAGACCGAGCTCAGATGCTTGTTGGTATACAGGATAATCTGAAGTACGTTTAAGATGCGGATCAACGATAACGACCATCTAAAGATTACGATTAGATTCGATAAACCCCATCAACTGAGAATAATTGACCTTGCGTCCGTTGGAGGCAACGTCGTTGAACATGTCAACGGGATCCGGGAACGTCTTCTTGTCCCATATGAAGTATTTGTGATCCTGAGAATACTCGATGTCCAACCACAACACATCAACCGGCATCTCTTCGTCATCGAACCTCTTTTGCACGGTTCTGACGTCATCTGAACTGACATAGTTCCACCTGCATTGGTGGTATCCCAAACTCCATTGAGCAGGCAAAGGTGTGGCGCCTGTTAACCCTGCATATTGGGCGAAAACTTTTTCCGGCGTCGGTCCTGGCATGATGAACAAGTCGAGTATGCCAGATTCAGAAATCCAATGTGTTTCCGTGGCTTCTTCAGAAGGATGGGATACGTCAATCCACGTTTCCGACGCGGCCGCGTAGAAGAGACCAACTGTAGAGTCCGGGGATTGTGCGTGCATGATTGGAATAGAACCGTAGAGTGATGTGGTGCCCGATGCGAGGTATTCAAACACATCGTTGTTGTAGAGCCGGTACGGGTCACTGAATGTTGGATTATCGCCTGTCGTGGTTGGTAGTGCGAGGCGGGTTGCATGTTGAGGTATACCATAGACCGTTCCATGATTAGGGAACGTAATATCAATCGACAGAGATTCAGGCCCTGTTAGAAAAACATTAGAACCGCCGTCGACAGAGGGCAGAATTACTACCTTTTGGCTTCGTATCCGTCCAAGACAAGAATGTTTCCTCCCACCAACCATCTTCTGTATCACCTTCAAACCAAGAATTTGTGTTGACGCTAGATGGTGCTTGCATCACTTCCTGAGCGTCTCCTTCTGACGGACTTGGTTCCTCGCTTTTGACCTCTTCAACTTTCTTCGTCCTGAAATGCTCCACGTGCAGCAGCCCCTGACCATTCAAGACAACCTGTTCTTTTCCACTACGCAACAGCTTCATCTTCAACGGTGCATATTCGACTATAAGCTCGAATTCTCCCTTCTCACCAAATGCCGCGCGAACGTCCTTCTTCCCTTCTTTCCATTTCACAGTCTTGCTGGTGGTCGGCTCAGAAACAAGGGCCCAAGACGAAGTTTCATCGTATCTTTTCTTCAGCCCTCCAACTTCGTCTAGGCGCACCCGAACAACACCATCATCATGGACACGGACATCGAGGCCAAAGTTGATCTCCGGATATAACGATGACTTGACGGCTGCTTTCAAGAGCGCGTCCCCATTTTCGTTGACTTTCACAGGCGTAACAATGGAGTACGGGGACTTCCAATTCTTTCCAGCTTCTTGGGCACGTGCGGCGAGGTTCCTGCCTCGACGACAAAAACCGGCTTGAGAACACTTTTTGAAGTCGTTTTCTTTGAAGCCATATACTTTGCCTCCTCCTAGAACAAGGAGCGAGAGCACTCCAAGGACGAACTTGGAGTGCATCGTTTGACGGCGAACGATTGAGTGTTTGTACACGTCAAATGGGGGTCACGTGAGCCGTCATATCGTTTTTACCTGAGTCCTTCATGGACGCGACGGCAAAGGAACTTGCCACACTGTTCGAAAACGCCGAGCGGAGACGAAAGCAATACCAATCTGACTCTGTGGAGTTGGAACGATTTAAACAGGAGTTCCTCGCTGGATTCGACAGGCGCAGACAGGAATTCATTGATGACCTTGAGCGCCGCAAAATTGAACTCATATCAGAGTTCGATGTGAAGAATCAAGAGTTCATCTCTACTCTAGATTCTCGGCACCAGGAGGTCGAAGAAGAAGAAGTTAAGTGGTTGATGAACGTAACGCGGCGCAAGGCGACGATTGCATCCTCCAACGGTTTGCCCCAGTTTGCAGCATTCTTCCCGCAAAATATACTTCTGGAGACCGGTTCCGCGATTCCGGCCCATCTCAAGCATCTTGATAACGGTCACAGAGTTTATACAGGCACAGAAGTCCAAATATTCCGAGACGCATTAAGAAATGCGAAGGAAGTCCTACGCCTCTTGGATAACCGGCTTTCGCGGCCAATCTATGATGCCCATGTTCAAATGGACATCGAGGAATATCGACAACGGGCTCAGGAAGCGATGAATATATTCGAAACTGCTCTTTCGCCTCACAGACGTCTGCCAGATGACATTTTGGAGCAGATATTCCTGTGTTGTATTGAAGACGATCCTCCAATGCAAATCGTTGCAGAAGACCATCCTGAACCATCAGATTATTTGCCCGAGTCGTCCGACGAACTGTCGGAGAGCGAACTTGCAGATGAAGATTTCCCATATGATGGAGAATCTGAAGACGAATTTGTGGAGTTGCCAATACAGCTAGCCTTGTCGCACGTCTGTTCAAGATGGCGCACAATTGCGCTAAGCACCAAACAGCTGTGGAGGAATGTCAACATCATGTCGTTTAATGAGAAGAGCAAGGCATTAGCACAAGAATGGCTTTCGCGCGCGGGGATTTGCATGTATCCATCTCCATCACGGACGTGGATTATTGCACCGATTCGGATCTACATACTATCCTGATCGATTTCTTATCTGCATATAGACTTAAAGATCTCGAGCTTCCTTTATATTCAGCAACCTGGCCGCAAATACCATCTATATTATCCGAACTTCCGCTCAAATGCGTTGCTAACCTCGAGTCACTCTCTTTATATGATACAGACTTTTTCGGCTCAGAACACATCTTCTTTCGTTCCTCTCGGTATCCCAACCTCAAGCGCATTGCGCTTAACGGGAGCTTCAACATGACGTCTTTTATGTTGCCCTGGAAAACCCTATGCCATCTTGATCTAGAATCAGAAGCCGTCCAGCTTGACGACTTTTTACGAGAATGCATCTCCCTTGAGACTTGCAGTCTGTATTTAGCACATGTTCCGTATGCGTCCTTCGACCCTATCCGCCTACCAAATTTACGAGAGTTATCTCTTTCCTTCGCACCGGGACACAGCGCAGTTGGAAACATTTTTCACTCTCTCGACGTCCCGAACTTGGAGGGACTTGTCTTGGATGGCGCATCAAAGGAACGGCTTTCGGCCGCAACGCTAGACTTCCTTGAGTTTCCAAAACTCCGGTATCTGATCATCGGAGAGGCCAGCTTTGCAGTTCAAGTCACAGCATTGCTCCATCAGATGCCATCCCTGGAAGAACTCACCCTTCCTCATGATTCTTCGTTCAACGAGGAAGGTGTGGATAAAAAAGAGACAATGGATAAACTAGCTGCAGGGATTATCGGTCCTCGTTTGCGGAAGCTAATTGTCGGTCATTTCCAAGATAAGGAGAGTTTCTTCGATATGATTAGCAGGAGGGCAGACTTTGCAAAACAGCAGGCCGGAAATGTCGAGCAAATATCGCCTATCAATTTGGTCTCGGTCTGTGATCTTAACAGTGAACTCAAGAATACTGGGCACGTGCTTGCGCTTCGGCAGAAGGGCGTCACGCTCATTATAACCACCACGTAAATTCCGTTTGGCCCCATGATAGCTTGCCTGGATGTATTGCATCGTCTACTACCGTATTCGAGTCCTTTTTGAAAATCAACTATCCTGCTATACTATAAGTTAACGCTCTGTTGAATACCGTTTAGGCCTGCTGAAGCAATGAACCGAGTTGACTACAGCCATTACTTGGGTTTAAAATAAGCATCGTCCTCCAGTTCTTCCATATCAGCAAAGCAAAACACCATATCCTTCACCGATACATCCTAACATCACTCGAAGCTCAGTGTGCTTTGAAGATACTAGAAGGTCAAGGTAAGATATTTTTTTATGAAGCAGTATGTTTGCATGCATCCTATATCCTTCCGCTTAGAAAAGGAGTGGTGAGTCCCAAGCGCTAATACTAAGGTGGTCACGTGAGCTGTCGCTTTCAGCGCTACGTCGACGGTTTAACGGTTGACTTCGCACTCATCACTGTGGATTTCAACGGCAGCCATGTCCTCCATAACCGGAAAGATTGTCCCTTCTACAACTCAGCCTCCAGACCCGGCTCGGAGAGGAAAGACACACGCCAATGAAACCCTGATCGCGCAGAACGTGCCAACTGATATTGGAAAGTCTAACCGTATCTACTCGGCGGACGAGCAAGTGTACATCTCCTCGCTCCTTGCTCATGCAATAGCGCAACAAAACCAAGTGAGCTTTCGTATTGCCAATCTCGAGCGCCAAAAACAAGACATCATGGCCCGACTGCAAATTCTTCAGGACGAGGACGACGACATCAGGAGCGAGATTGATCGCTATCGAGTCGCGCTTGCACTATACAAACGGTTGCCAGACGATGTCCTGAGCGAAATTTTTGCTTGGTGTGTTTTTGACGACCTCGCAGTGGATATCCCGTTTCGTTATACGGAGGAACAAGGGTCCCAGGAAATATGGCAGAATGGCTTCGACTATCATGCAGACACAGACGATAATCCAGAGTCATCTGAAGGCTCATGTGAATGCAGCGTTGTTAAGACGGGTTCTGACTGGTCATCTTGGTCGTTCGATGAAGAACCAAGAATGGATTTTCCGCTACCTCTTATCCTATCTCAGATATGCTCAGCGTGGCGTCGCGTAGCATTGTCTACGCCCCTGCTATGGAGTAGCGTGTCTATAACGTCGTTCACCCTACGTACGAAACGGCTTGCCACAGAGTGGCTTTCCCGAGCAAGAGGATTTCCCGTCTCAATCACAATCTATGGTACCGCCGTGGATTCTGATGAATTTGATTTGTTTGCTGAACTCAAAGACTTTTTATCGGAGTACCATATCAAAGCACTCGACCTCCCTCTCTATTCAGAAAGATGCGCTCAGATATTATCTGAACTATCGGCAGACAATATATCACAACTCGAAAGACTCTCTTTAGTAGATATAGGGTATTGCCAAGAACGTATTGTGTTGCTAGAAGGCACGCGTTTGCCTCATCTCCGAGATTTGGAGCTCGTGGGGAATTTCAAGTTTAACAACTTCGGTTTTCCATGGACATCACTGCGCAGTCTCGACATGTCATTCTGCCACCTCCCTGCAACGGATTGTCTGGACATCATACGACAATGCAAGTCGCTCCAGACCTGTTCTCTTGGAATCTCTGCGCTCCCGGAGTTGCCACCAACCATAGCGCAATCCATCCACATGCCAGCTCTCTACGACCTCGCCGTGGCCTTCCATGTCGGATACGCCCATGTAGGAATATTCCTTCAGCACTTGACAATTCCCCGCCTCGCAACTCTGGCCATCAGCGGAATCGAGTCTCGCCAGCCCCTGTATATCAAATGGTCAGATCGGGACTTTTACGCGATGATTGGACGGTCAAACTGTCCCTTGTCCCATTTGACAATCGAGAAAACCCAAGAACCAATTGATGTTGGTACCCTTTTGGCCAGCATCCCTGGACTGAGGCTACTCACGCTCGATCAAGCAAATTTTGACCAGGACACGGTGGACAGGCTAGCGCAGGGACAATTGGGACCGGACTTGGAACATTTTACAGTGCGTGAGACGGATGGTGTGTCTCTGCACCAGCTTCGGGATATGATCGAGCGGAGGGCGAATCCAGAGCACAATGCGGTGGTACCGTTTATAACATTCTCGATACCAGAAGAGGTGGATGGGGCTTCGGAACTTCTGTTTTTCAACATGTAATAATATGTGGGTCTAACTACAAGCGCACGCAATAGAAAAGCGAAAAGCTCGCCTCTGTTGATTGTCGATTAATGGCTATTTTCTGTTTGGTCGTGCTTGGCTTTTCGACAAACGTGCCATGCGACATGCAGAACGCGCCAGCTGACATGGGCAAGTCCAACCGCATCTACTCAGCGGATGAAGAAGCTTACATCTATTCTCTCCTTTCTCGTGCAACTGCACAACAAAACCAAGTACGTTCTCGTATTGCCGATCTCGAGCGTCAAAAACAAGATATCATCGCCCAAATACAAGTTTTCCAGGATGAGGAAAGCAGTATCAGTACAGAGATCGATGATTATCGAATCGCGCTTGCACCACACAAGCGGTTGTCGGATGATGTCCTGAACGAGATTTTCACTTGGTGTGTAATTGATGATCCTATTGTGAGCATCCCATGGGACGAGCCATCGTGGGAGGAAAGTTTGGACGGCAGCTATCACCCAGACGCAGACTTGGAGATATCGCAAAACTCGGAGGAGGACCCACAGGAAACATATGACAGCAGCGCTGATGATACAAGCACAGATGTAGATTCCTCCTACCATTCTGATTGGTCAGCCTGGTCGCTTGACGAAGAACCGAGGATACGACTTCCGCTACCTCTTGTCCTATCTCACACATGCTCGGCATGGCGCCATGTAGCATTGTCGATGCCCCTGCTATGGAGCAACGTATCCATAACGTCATTCACGAGGCGTACAAAACGGCTCGCTACAAAATGGCTTTCACGAGCACGAGATGTTCCTGTCTCCATCACAATTTACGATATCGCCAAAGATTCTTATAAGTTTAATTTGTTTGTTGAACTGAAGGAATTTTTGTTGCAATACCACTTCAAGACTCTGGAACTCCCTCTCTGTTCAAGTTCGTGCCCTCAGCTCCATTTCATCTTATCCGAGCTGCCTGCGGAGAGAACTTCACAACTCGAAAGGCTCTCCTTAGTGGATGTAGAGAGGCACAAACTGAGCTCAGTATTGCTCAAAGGCACATGGTATCCTCATCTCCGAGAATTAGAGCTCGTCGGAAATTTCAAGTTTGACTATCGCTCATTCACTCTTCCATGGACGTCGCTACAGAACCTATACATCGAGCTTTGCAGCCTCCCCGCAGCGGACTGCTTCGACATTCTACGACAATGTACATCTCTCCAAACCTGCTCTCTTGGAATATCCGCACTATCCGAATCAACATCAATTGAAGGGCAATCCATTTGCCTCCCAACTCTCCGCGACCTCTCCATAACCTTCTTCTCACAAGCCCACATTGGGATGTTTTTCCGCCCATTGACAATTCCATGCTTGACCGCTCTGGCTGTCAGCGGAACCAGACCATACAATCTCTCCAAATGGTCGGATCAGGACTTTTCGGACATGATTAAACGGTCAAATTGTCCTTTGACATATTTGACGATCGAATTCTACGTAGAACCGATCGATGTTGGTCCCATTTTGACCATAGCCCCTGGACTTGAGCTGCTCCTGCTCGAGAAAGCGAGGTTTGACCAGGATTCTCTGGATAGGATGGCGCGTGGAGGGCTGGGACGATACTTACAGCATTTTACTGTGTGTAATCTTGGCAGCGGGGATCCGCGAAAGCTCTGGGAAATGATCAAGAGACGGAAGGAGAATTCAGGACACAATTCAGTGATACCATTTATATCATTCTCGGTGCCAGAATGCCCACCCGAGGATTAGTGAAGAGAACAAAAAATCGTAGTGTACTTGTGTTTGTGATCATTTTCAGTTCTTGACCTTCATCAAATGAGCCGCTCCAACCACGTCAAATCGGTGCAGAAACTATCTAATTCGTGTATCAACAGGCTGCTCTTGAAACTTGATGGTCCAAAACGCCGAAAAAAAGTTCTAGCGGCTTAAACCTGGCACGAATAGAAATGTACAGACTAGCTTGAAGGACGAGGTTCAAATCGAAATCTTTCACATGGTTGCCATGTGATGTCCTTCAAGTCGAAAGGTATTGTCTCACTTCTCTTGTTGCCAGCTCATCTTGCCTCAGCACTGACAGCACAGTCACATAATACGTGACCCACGATCCAGCTTCATTTAATTGGCCTTGGAATATTTTACTGTGCGTGGGCTGGATGGCGTGTCTCTGCCGGAGCTTTGAAATACAGAGGAAATTCAGAGAACAAATGCGGTGGTACCGTTTACCATACCATTCAACTCGATGGGTGGATGAGGCCTCGGACTCATTGAACTTTCACCATGTGAGTCTAACTACAGCAGAATACATCCAACAGAAGGAAAACTCGCCTCCATTACCTCTTCATGTATCTGCATGTTGGCCTGTGTGTTTGGGACATGTCGATCAGCAATCCATCAGTATATTTTGATTTCTTTGCCAGCATGTTTTAAATTCTGAATGAAGATGTATTTTGGGGAGTCGCTATTGTCTATTTGGTCGTGCTTGGTCTTCTTTGACTCAATTAGAAAGTGGCCGGCAAGCCATTGAACTGGACTGGAATGAGACATTCCGCACTCACTTTCGACACGACGACATGCAGAACGTGCCAGTCGACATTGGAAACTCCAACCGCATCTACTCAAGTGATGAAGAAGCACACATCTCTTCTTTCTTTTCTCTTGAAGTTGCACAACAGAAACAATTATGCTCTCGTATCGCCGACCTCGAGCGCCAAAAACAAGACATCGTCGCCCAAATACAAATTCTCCAGGACGAGGAAGAAAGCATCAGTACAAGAATCTATCCTTATCGAATCGCACTTGCACCACACAAGCGGTTGTCGAACGATCTCCTGAATGAAATTTTCACTTGGTGTGTACTTGATGATCCCACGGTGTGCGTCCCATGGCACGACCCGATAAGTTCGGACTGCGGCTATTACCCAGACCGAGACCCGGCGGACTGGGAGGGCTGGGAGGACTGGGAGGACTCTTGGGACAACAGCGGCGCTGATGACACGACGACGACGAACGAAGATGTGGACTACTCTGATTGGTCAGCCTGGTTGTTTGACGAAGAACCGATGAAAAGTCTTCCGGTACCTCTTATCCTATCTCGTATATGCTCGGCATGGCGCTACGCAGCATTGTCGATGCCCCTGCTATGGAGCAACGTATTAATATCGTCGTTCACGAGACGTACGAAACGGCTCGCCACAGAATGGCTTTCCCGAGCACGAGATTGTCCTGTCTCTATCACAATTTATGAATTTGCCGAAGATTCTATGGAGTTTAATTTGTTCCCTGAATTGAAGGGCTTTTTATTGCAATACCATTTCAAGACTCTGGAACTCCCTTTCTGGTCAGGTTCGTGCATCTTATCCGAGCTGCCTGCGGAGAGAACTACGCAACTTGAAAGACTCTGTTTAGTGGATGTAGATAAATACCAACAAAGTTCAGTATTGCTCAACGGCAATCCATGGTATCCTCATCTCCGAGAATTAGAGCTCGTCGGAAATTTCCAATTTGGCGATCGCACGTTCACTCTTCCATGGACGTCACTGCACAACTTATACATCGAGCTTTGCAGCCTTCCCGCGGCGGACTGCTTCGACATTTTACGACAATGCACGTCTCTCCAAACCTGCTCTCTTGGTGTTTCCGGAGTAACCAAATCAATTGAAGGGCAATCCATTCACCTCCCAACTCTCCGTGACCTTTCCATAACCTTCTTCTCACAAGCCCACATTGGGACGTTTTTCCGCCCATTGACGATTCCATGCTTGACCGCTCTGGCTGTCCGCGGGACCAGTTTGTACGATCCCTCCAGCTGGTCAGATCATGACTTTTCGGAGATGATTAGACGGTCAAATTGTTCCTTGACAAATTTGATGATCGAGTTCTACGTAGAGCCAATTGATCTTGGTCCCCTATTGACCATTGTCCCTGAACTAAGGCTGCTCTTGCTCGAGAAAGTGATATTTGACCAGGATTCTCTGGATAGGCTGGCGCATGGAGAGCTGGGACAATACCTGCAGCATTTTACTGTGTATGACGGGGATTCGCGAAAGCTCTGGGAAATGAAGGAGAGACGGCAGGAGAATTCAGAGCAAAATGATGCTGTAACACCATTTTAACATTTTCAGTGCCAAGATGCTTGCCTGACAATTAGATACTCGTGAAGAGAACATTGCTTATTGTACTTATGTTCATGATAGAAGCCACTGGCTCCGTCGGAAATGAGTTTTAAATAAGTCATTCGGGACAGGAATTTTATTCATCGAACTACGCGCCAGAGACAGCTGCTCTTGATGGCCAAGTTCCAGCAACTGTTCAACCCACGAATAGAATGTAATCGAAATCATGGCGCGGCTATGGAACCACAATCCAACTTGCGCATATGTGTCAATGACGATGCGGCGGAGGTAGATGTATTATTTCAACGCCATCGAATTGGCATTTCTAAACGTCTTTGGAGACATAAGGAACTCATTTACACGTTTGAGTGTGGTTCGTGAAGGGTTAGCTCTCGGTTCGCTCGAGATAATCCACTCTAACCGTGCTTGAATAGACTTTTTGCATGCCACACTCAGAGTAGTAATGGCATCGTCAGCGTCCGTTGCTACCGCACCTGATCAGTCGCTTCTATCAACTTGCTACATCAACACGTGGACGTCTGTTGTACATACCACTGGTCGTACTGCACCAATCAGACGCGTTCCTCAAGTGACCGCTGTCATCGAAGAAGATTTGCAAGACGGCGAGAGCGATTCCGACGCTGCGATCCATACCGCTGCTGCTGTCGCATATGCAGCATATACGGGGTGGATCACGAGTGACACGTTTCATACTATCGAGAAATGTATCCGTATGAAGGACATTGCGCGTGGTAATGCGTCCTGGAGTAAACGCAGTTGGCCTTTTTTGCCGTCTGGTATCGTGAGTAGTAGCAAGTTCGGACTGAGCTCGCGATCTTCGTCCGGGTTAGCATGCAGGTTTTCAATCAAAGTGTCTTCAATTCTAACGTTGTCCGAATCCAGGAAGGTTGGGGATGTTATCACGTATATCGATTCAGAGGGTTCTGATCGTTGCGATTGCAAGAAGCGGGCTAATTGGCCTACTTCGGTAGCAGAGGCAGATGCGATTGAAACCATCCCGTTGACGCGTACAATGGGCATCAGCGGTATCGATTCTTGGGTTGCATCTGACCGTGATCCGTTAATTGTGCTTGACAATCCCAACGTTCGTTGCGGCGTGGAAGGGGCGGATACAATTTTTTTGATTAAATCTGCCAATGCCTCTCTGTCAGAAGCAAGCAACGCGTCCTTGTTCTCCCAGAATTTCTTTGGGTCGAGTCCCTTGGAAAAGCGGACATCGCGTCAAGTTGTACTTTAAACATTTGAAAATACCTACCATTCCCCAAAGTTCGTGATCATCGCCCGATCCTTGAATGTAAGTATAGCCTCCAGCTCTCCGTTCGATGCCTTCCACTGTGTGTCTCGATGCTGAAACGCATATGATAGGCAGGAACTTGGGTTGGTTATCACTGTTTTCGTTGCCAGTGGCCTTGAATGGTGGAAAGGTAGACGTCGAAGGGGTAATCCAAAATGGTCTGAGCGGTTTTGTCATGGGTGGGAGATCAAAAGATGAGTCCTATTGCAATAATCTAAGTGAACCTTCAGTGAGAACGATGGATAGTATTGTTACAGCTAGCGCTCTCGCCCAAGCATCCAGTCTTTTCTCGATTTGGTGATGTTCTTGGATGCTAACACTACTCGGAGGGGTATATAGTGCTGTATCCCAGCTTCCTAGGCTGTGATTATGTTCTGGGTCATCTGGGTGTCGCAGTTTCATGGCACGATTTATGACCGAACACCATATCGGAACGGTCTTTGAAAGTGCATCTGGCATGCGTTTGCCTGCACGTGCCGAATCCACCAAAATCAATCTATCGGGATATTAGCATACAGATCGGAGAATGATAATCGCACTGCCCGACCCTCCGCTATCTCGTATGAAAGGTAGGAGGATGCAAATTTGCACGTCTCAAGTTGAAACTCCAATTGTTAAAATGACCATCGGTCGATTTGAAGTACGGTATCGGCTCTGACTAAGGTAAGTTCCTCAGGCCTCAGGTTCTGGGTATTGAAAGGGCATTCTTACAATAGACGGATTCGCATACCATGCCCCGCATCTTAGGTTAGCTGGATTACGCTCTTTTAGCAGTCAGCTTGCCAGCTCAGAACTTGACTGTGCGCACGCAGGAAGGGGATATCCGGGTAAAAGTCATGGACATGTTCAACAAACTGGATATCTTCAGCTATGGAACGGAGCCTGTTGTAGATGTCCAGGGATTCCCTGTGGATGAGCACGAACGCGTCCAAAATCGATGGGTGCATCTGCAAACACACCAAAATAGCACCCCGGCCCGCCCCTTGCGGTCAGATTCACATGTGGGCCTCTTCTCTAGGTATCACTTCAATGGGCTTAGTAGTAGCCATTTTTCGGCCAGTACAGACCGATTTTCTACCCATCCAGCAATAAATGCATATTGCTATGCTCAAAATGAACTTGAAGATAGCCGCTGCCAGTGGATTCAATTCTCAAGATCTCATGTTTCATCCAACGTACTGGATCTCCGGCGGCGTCGGTGCTTGGTGTTGGCTGGTGGTACCGCATTTGGGGTTCAT